>LOJH01025352.1:702-20215 GCA_001685095.1 Ellobius talpinus
CAGGAGGCTTCACACAACCAGTTTAACAGAAGCTAAGTTATCTAGGACATCCTGACCTTGGGTTCCTAGAATAGAGTTGGTTAATTTTCCATGGGATTCTCTATCAAGGAGATCAAATTCTAGTTAAACCTGATATGACTTTGGCAAGAACACAAGACGGAGGACCCTCTGCACTGTCTTACCCTGGCACATATCCTGCTGGTTCTCTGGGCATGAGTCAAGTCATTGGCTCATTCTGTTCTCTGGGACATAGTTAATCCTAGGGACCAGTGGCTTAACTGAGCTTATTCTCCATTTGATGCAGATGACCATGAGGTTGAAGATGCAGGGTTCTATCATTAGCCCAGCTAGGGTAAGAGTCAAGGGTTAGGTTAGTGCTGACAGGCGTTCAGCCATAGGAACCAGGTGAACGGAGCCGGATACCAATTTCCCGATCTACATCTTCTTTCCTCTTTTCTTTCTTTGAGGTTTTCTCTCCCCCTTTCCTACTTTCTCTTCTCTCTCCCCAACTCCCTTTACTCATCATTTCTCACTACTTCCTCCCTTTCCTTCCTCAAAGTAGTTGTCCATGCATGTACTGCAGGGCAATGACAGCCAGCTCTCCACCAGCTCCCTCCCCTCCTACCTTAGAGCAACAGGGCAGGACCCCCATCACTGCAGGACCAACCTCCAGGAAGCCCGCTGAAAGCCAGACATAGCTCAGGCACTGGCCTACCACCTCTAAGCAGCCTCATTTCCTGTGCGTAGGAAATAAGAGGCCCCTGTGGAATGATGCAGAGCCCTGCACAGCCACCCAGAAGGGTCCTGCCTCTTGCAGCAGCTTTCTTGTTGATAAAACTGCATAGAGCCACACCAAAACAATACACAGGGATGTGTAACGGCTTTTGGCTCCTTCAACTCAGGTCATAAGCCTGGGATCATCCCAACAATCAAGGCTGAGATGCCTATGGCACTTGCTCCAGCTCTTCCTGCCACTCTTGCTATGACCAGGGCCCGAATTGGGACCCCTTTGATGGACTTTTGTTGAGTCAAGGCCAATACATGTTCTCCTCTCTTCTCTATTATAGGCATATATGTGGAGGGTAGATAACATGTGCAGTGTGTGTTATCATGTATGTTATCATATAGAATGGACGTGTCACTTTCCAGCGAGTTGGAGGAGGCACATTTAGTCAAACTCTAAGTACAAGCAAGCCAGGTCATTTGAGGACGCGATGCAGGCACCTCATCCTTGGCGGAGCATGCATAAAATTGTAATCTCTGAAGGCCTTTTTCTAACCAGCCTTTTCCACACCTTGCTTTACTGATCCTGCCCCCTTCTATCCTCTAACCATATTGTCCTATCCCTGGAAGGAACACAAGAGAGCAAAGGGCCACCCAACAGATAAGGTTTCCCATTCCCTGTTTTCCTGAATTCCCATGTCCAGGTTTGCATCTGATGGGAACTGTGTATCCTGGCTTAGTGGACTCTGCTCAGTCTCATCTTTAAGGGGCCTGAGGTCCGAGTGACAGTCCACCTGTCTTCATCCTCCGAAAGTGGCCCACGGTTGTGCCTGTTCATCACGCTTCCAAGCAGGTCCTTACACGGAATGCGTTTGGAGATGTACTTCATTAGCCCAGCTCCTCCGTCACCCAGATGCTTGTTATAAAGGCAGACTACCAGCCCCTCCCCTAGACTTGTTAAGAGTCTGCATTTCCAGCATAGTCCCAGGTGATTCATATACACAGTCACATTGGGGAAGCATGGCTTTGAACCATATGCTTGAAGCATCTGCTATGTGGGAGCTGTTGATTCATTGTTTAGACAACACAGTCTTAAGTGGAAAATGTCATTTTAGGATAGACCAAGGGCCCTGCAAAAGGTATTGGTGTCTCCTGGGTCCTGACTCAGACACCCCGAAGCTCTCATGGGACATAATTAGTGTGTAATGAATGTCACTGCAAAACATTAGAGAGCTTGGTCCCCCATGTGAGTGTTAATTGAAGGGTACCATGTGGATCTTCATTGTGGGTCTTATGGACCCTTTAAAAAGAGAAGTTCAGGGACAGAAGAAATGTCTCAGTCAGTAAAATGTTTGCTAGGCAAGCATGGAGACCGCCTTTAGATTCTTACCAGCCATGTACGAAACTGTGTTCAGCTGTGCACACCTGTAATTCCAGTCCTTGGAGGTCCACATGTACATGTGCATACATGAACACGTGCATATCACACACACACACACACACACACACACACACTTGCAAGTGGAAGGATGTCCTTGGACATTCTCATCTGTATTTCCTTTTATTTTCCCAAAGGAGACAGGCAGGCAGTCTAATCAGTGTACAGATCTCACCTACCCCAGGAAACAAACAGTTAGGATTCCCATTATCCATTCCTGTGTTGTTGTTTCAGCGGGGCTTTCCAGAGGGTCTGCTGAGAGTCCTTTACACTTTATCATGAGCAGATGGCAGCTAACCTTTTCTTTGGGTCTTGCCCCTTTAGGATGAAAAGTTTACCGTTATGTCCTATGACACTCTGGCCTTCCTTCAAAGGAACTCTCAGCAAAACTCAATGAAAAGACACAGTGATGGGTCTGGGGTTTACGTAAAGAACTTCAGAATACCCTGGTTTGCTTCTGTTTTGTCTTCTGAGAAGAAAGCAATTGAGCTGATGGGTCTCTGGGGGTGTTTCCCATTGGTGGAAATTCTTTGCATTATTTGTTGAATGTCTGCTTTGTGCTAGGTTCCATATAAGACATTGAGGGGGTAAGGAGTGGAAAGCAATACCACTTCTGGTCTCCCAGGCTGAGGTAGGAGAGAGAAGCAGGGACTTCAGCTCTCTCTCTAGTTCCTTAAGATGTTCTTCTTTCCTGAAGTGTATAGCACCCTAATTTATCTGATAGCATCAGCAATATACTGAACACTTTCATTTTGATTGGTGTGTGTGGAAACTCATTCATTCAAGCTTTTTTGGTTAGCCTTTTGAGACCAGATCTCTTGAAAACCAGGCTGGTCCCCATCTCCCTGTGTAGTCTAGGGCTTTCAACTGCTGATCCTCCTGCCTCCGGCTCCCTCATGCTAGGACCACACTAACACATGCAGTTGCATTCATTCACACTTCGCTTGATTTATTCAACAAGTGATTTTAATGGCTAATACCTATAGATAACTGTTCATTTGATTTTTTTGGTTCAAATATGGTAGCAATCTTTCTTAAGAGCACCTGTTTCAAAGATAAGTTTTAAAAAATTCCAACTAGTCAGAACATGTTGTGAATAGAGCACTATTACAGGGAGGGAGGAGCTCTTTTCCTTCCAGGTCCCCACGGGAAGGTAGGAAGGAGGTCAGATTCATTCTAAACAAGGACGACTTTCCTATCAGCCATCACTGGGCACTCATGGACTAGAGCTACCTCTCCAGCAGCCACGGTGTTGTGGGAATTCATTCTGGCAATAGCTTTGGGGTACCAGCCTTAGGGCATGGCCTTGTGTGCTACATCAGGACTGAGAAGCTGGAGAAGAAAGTGTGCTCAGTGTCTTGCTTGGGTGGTTGGAGACCAAGTGGCAGAGAAGCCATGAGGGATCAGCAGCGGCTTCAGCCACACTCTGCATCTGTGAATTTGTCTTTTCATTGCACCCTCTTAATAAATTATATTTATAATTTATTAAGAGGGTGCAATGAAAAGATATATACACCATATATATATGTATATATACACCTTTGTGAGTTCATGCATCACCACAGTATGTGAGAGTGGTATAGGAAAGATCAACAGAGTATTGTTTAAAGGCTTTGTAAAGAGCTGTGGACTTGGTGCCTTCCCCTGTTTTCTTCCAACCTTGGGATACTGTAATCAGGATAGGGCCATGAGAGATTCACCACAGGACCTGAAGTTTCTTCTGGTGTAAGGTCAACTTGGTTTATTCCCTCATGCTTCTGCATAGACATCGGGGATAGAGAGCTTTGCACATGCAAGTTAGATTCTCGGTTTCTCTCCAGGAAAGAAGAACCCTGGATGTAATTCTAACACAAGTGGCTGCCAAAAAACATGATGGCCCCAGAGAATACTAAATATCTCAGAGCTAGCAATTGAAAAACTTGCAAGAACTTTCCCTCCTAAGCTGGCTTAAAGAACCTACAGTGTGCAGGAGACAAATCCATATGGGCTTCCCAGGACCCTCTCTCTAGGTTGCGCACATATATTACAACAGGTAGCAGTTGTTGATTCTGGGAGACACAAGAGGAGCCAAGTACTACGTTGAATGTATTCCTAGAAGCTGATAGCCCAGAAAAAAAATCAGATCAAGTAATTTTATTTTAAGAGGGTCAAACGATGCTGGATCTCGATGCACCACTCCTCTTCATAGTCTGATGATTTAAGATTGAAGGGGCTCATAAATGCTGCACCTACAGCTGGGGTATCTGTCACCAGCAGACAGAGACCTGGTCTCTGACTTTATGCCAGGAAATTGTTGTCTGAGACTTGAGTATGCACTCCTTATTTTCAATAAGAATTCTTTAAACTTGATTTCTGTCTGTACTTTTCAAATGAAAGTTTCAAAGAAGCCTTTAGTTGGAAGTGTTGTCTGTTAGTGAAGAGAGTATGCTGGGGAGTCAGAGAGATCTCAGAGAGAGTCTTAACTCTGCATACCTCTCTAGTTTCACTCTGCTGCTGGGATAAATGCCACGACCAAAACGACGTAGTGAAGGGAAGGATTTGTTTCGTCTTATGCGGTCCAGTCCATCACTGAGCAAAGCTGGGGCAGACCCTTGAAGCAGGAACCACAGAGGAACGGTGCTTGCTGGCATACATAGCTAATTTTCTTATTCGGCCCAGGGCCACCTGCCTAGGGAATGGTGCCAGAACATAGTGGGCTGGGCCCTCCTCCATCAATTAATATTAACACTCTCCCACAGACATGCTCCTTCGCCATTCTGATCTGGACAGTTCCTCAGTAGCGTCAGCTTTTCAGGCGACTCTCGGCTGTGTCAGGTTGACAGAGCTAACTGGGGCACATGCCTTTTGACATGTCCTTAGGTTAGTCAGAGTATGTGTCTTATCAGAATTTCGCTTTCCATGTCTATAACTGGCTGGGAATCCAACAAGCCCACAGTCAGAACTTCATGGTGCTCACTGGAATTCTTCTATGTGGGGCCTGTGTCTTGGTTGGGACTTTTTATTGCTGTGAAGAGACACCATGACCACAGCAACTCTTATAAAGGAAACATTTAATTGAGGGTGGCTCGCTTATGGCTTCAGAGGTCCAGTCAGTTATTTTCATAGCAGGTGGTATGGTAGTGTGCAGGCAGAGGTGGTGCTGGAGCCGAGAGCGTGACATCTTGCAGGTGACATGAAAGCAACTGACTGTCACACTGAGTGAAGCTTGAGAAAAAGACCTCACAGCTCGTGGCCATAGTGACACACTTCCACAGAAGGTGTGGCCCAGATTAAAGGGGTGCCCTCCAGCCTCGAGGTCTGGGATTAAAGACAGGCGTCATCCAGCCTCCTCCAACAAGACCACACTTCCTCCAACAAGGCCACACCTCCAAATAGTGCCACTCCTTGTGATCTTGTGGGGGCCAGATCTGTTCAAATTACCACAGCCTGCGAGTGTGAGCCCATGGTTCTAGAATCCTGAGGTCAAAAGCAAAAACTCTAAATAGCCTACAGTCTTGGACCATTTCCACTTTTATGTGCTGTGGGCTTTAATTCAAACCATGAATACTTATATAGTACCTATTTTCTGTCAGGCATTACAGCAGGAGTCAGACTATTGAGCAAAAGCCTAAATACACAATTACAGGCTGAGAAAAACAACATTAAGGAGGCAAACCCCAGGCAGGGACAGGAAACCTACTGTGATAGGACGTATAAGGACCTTTTCAGGGGTGATGCTTCAGCCTTGCCTAGACCGTGAAAAAGACCCTGCTGGTTCATCCTTTCGCAGAAGGATGCATGGCTTCAGTATGAATGGTCTTCCTCAGATGAGAGGCTCACACTTCTTCTCATCTAAAAAGGAAAACTTAGCAGCTGACTAGAGACTGTTCCAAAGGTAGAGGGTCCAGGCATCTCAAACTACTAAAGAGATCAGCATTTTCGGGATGATGTAGTTCTTGCCCATCATGGAGGAAACAGAACTTGTCACCAGAAAATGGTCTGAGAGCCACACCTGGGGTGGAAGGTGTTATTTTGTTACTTCTGAGTTGAGTGTGGTTCGTGAGGCATACTAGCTATTTTCCTGGGCTTTGGTTTCATGGTAAAATGTGAACGTGGCTTGTGTAGTCAAGATTGAACTCAAAATGAGACAGTGCATAGAAGTATCAAGTGTATGCCTGTCAGGCGCGAAGGGACAAGAAATGATGGAAACCTAGCCCCTGTTTTCTACCTCATGCTGAGTAAAAGAAATTTGTGCCATATGTGATGGTTTTTTTTATTAAAAAAAATCATGCTTGAAAGCTCTTTAGTATGTCCTCCAACATAAAATCCAGTTTTTCTCTGCTGGATTGCAGGCTCGCCTGTGTGACTCCCTTCCAAGCACCCAGTCACAACAGACATGACGTGGAGTGGCTTCTGAGGCTATGTTGGAAATGGGGAAGCCTCTCTTGTCTCCCTTTCTGTATTCCCATTCTGGGAACCCAACCACCATGCTGTGACAGAGCCACCAGCAAGGTGAAAACACCACATACAGGCGTTCCAACCACAGCCTCACCAGGGGTAAGCTGGTATCAACCATCAGGCACAGACTGAAAGTACATTCAGTTACCCACCAACCCCAGCCTGTGCAGCAGACCCCACATGAAGCAGGATGAGCTGTTCTTACCACACTTTGCCAAAGCTGCTGAGTTGTGAGCCCAAAAGATGTGGTTATTGTCTTAAGCCCTAAATATTGGGGTGATTGGCTGCTTAGCAACAGATAACCAGAATGCGTCCTGTCTTGGTTTCACCCCGCCTCCCCCCACCATAGTGTGTCTTCTGCCACCCTGGGCCTAGAGTAGCAGAAGTGTGAGGAAGGGCCCTGTAATGTGGTGGCATTTTCTTCTTCCAGCTGTATCTTGCAATGTGTTGGGCCTCAGATACTAGATGCCCAGGTACCTGCTTGTCCCAAGACCACACAGGAGATGGATGTGCACATAGGAAGAATATTTCAGAAGTTTAGATTGTAAGTCTAATTTTTGCATACAACAGTATAGAAATCCAGTGTTCTCTGAAAGCCACCTTTGTGAATTTTTGATTAAAAAAGATTTGGCAGACAAGCTTTTGATTGGAGAGGGAGATTTTTTTTATTATTATTGCCTCGAGCCCTCCCTGTGAAGTATGAAATAAGCCTGGTTGGAGCCTCATGAGCCCGTCGTGATCTGTTTGTCTGGCAATTTTCATGGAGTCACCATTAGAACCTGTGCCCTTTAGAGGCCTGAAGTCCTGGGAGTCTGTTTAACACCTGCAGTTTTCTCCGTGTTTAAACAAAGGCCGTTGTGCCTCAGGCTAGCTGAGCTGAAGCCCCCATCTGTTGGGCCGTTTCTGGTGCAGTCTCTAAAGGGTTATATGTGTTTATCATGTAAGTTTCCTCTGAAGAGGGATTTAAAATCAATTTAGAGGTCATGTTTAGGGACTTTGTCAAAACTGCAGGTTCCAAGTCAAACAGGAATTGGTCCTCAGGGGCTTGCTAATGACAAGTGGAATGAGAAGCAGGCTGTCCCACAAATCCATGGTCTCAACCCCTCCCCCTCCACCAAGGCATCGGCTTTTCTTTTGAAGTCTATGGCCTCCTTCATTTGTTCTTTAATTTCATATCACCAAGGCAAGTCTCACTCTGTCTTGTGTGTGTCATAGGCTATCCTGGGGTGCACTTCTCTGATGAACAAAAGCCAGCTCCAGAGAGATTGTCCCGAAAAAAACCTCATTTCCAAGTTCAACATCACACATCTAAATGAGACAGGACATTCTTCTCATTAAAGGAAACTTCTAGGCAAGCTACAGACTTTAGAGATCTCAGCTGGCTTATCGAATATCAATATGGAAAAATAGATTGTTTATTTCCCCCACCCCTAGCCCTACCCATGGATAGGCAAATTATGAAATCCCGTGTCAGGAAAAGTTAATGCCAAGAGCCTAGCAAGAACACAGCCTGTTTTTCTTGGTCTGTTTAAGGCACCGAGATTGAATTAGATCGCTAGGATATTGGGTTTTCTCTCTTTCGACTGCCTGGAGCTCGGGCATTATTGTAACATTTGGCTGAGACGGTGCCAAAGTGCAAGGGATAGTTGTGGTGATGAGTCATTAGCTGAAGGGCAGCCGGCTCATCCAGGACCCTTTTCATCCATGGTATTTGCAGCTGTTCCCTTCGTGAGCTCTGCAATGGCGTGGGGAGACCTCGCTAAAGACTAATGTAGGTGTCTTAGAACAAAGGAAAGGATGGGCTAAGGTCTCTGGGGAGGGACTCTTCATTAAGATTGTAAAACAAACCATCCCTGATCACCCCCTGATATGGGGGAATGGTGAGGTTTGACATGTCTGAAGCCTCCTTCTTGGAAGACCCCGGTCCCAGACTGTGGTTGCTGACCTCTGTTGGCTGGAGTACCAGACTGCTAGATCAGTATCTAGTATTGGGTCCTTAGGACCTAACATTTAGAACTAGGATATGGGTAAAACCAAGAAGGGCTTTGATGATCAGGTTGTCTATCCCTTTCTATGATAGATGTGGAGACTTGAGGCAGCAGCCATGAGTGGTGTGCTTACATAGCATGTTATAGAGCTGGGGATGTCTGCCTCTTCTAATTCTATCTAGTTCAGGGCTCAGCCGAGATCAAAGAGCCTGGAAACTCAGGCTCCTGATCACAGTGGTGGCCAGAGGAGAGATTCTCACCCCTGGCTCCTATCTTCTACCGGGAAAGCAAACATAATGCTTGCCCTGTGGATATTTGTCAGTAATGCCACCTTCAAATTAAAGATGGCACCTGACATAATGAACCTGGGCCCTGCGTTCTCACTTCAGCCATGGGCAAAACAAACCACTCCCTTTAGTTCATCCATAGTCATTCAGGCCCTGCCTGTGGTGAGGTGCAATGAAACCGAAGACCCTAGTATACACTGGAGGTTGTTGCTGAGTCCCAGGGGAGAGCCCTGTTCACCATTGCTGGTGTGAGTGGCCAATGTGCTCATTGATATGGGAAGTAGACTTCAGGTAGTGTTGCTGAAAAGATTCCATGACAGAACCTCTAGCTGCACCAGAACTTTGGATGAGTAATTAATTCTCCCTCCCCACTGTCCCCCACACTCCTCCTACTCCAAACCTCATCGAAACCCCAGTCCTGTGGCTGCAGGCTTTGCCCGCTGTAGCTCTGTTCCTGCAGCTTGACTCCTATGTCATAGACTATCAGGACAATACCTTCTACTTGTCCCAGAGAGACCTGTCTTGGTAGAGCCACCATGAGTGATTCTCCAAGCCTGAGAGAGGGCTGAGTTGCTCACTCTCGGCTTTCTGTTGCCAGCTGCATGTCATAAGAAGCCTCGAGATTAGTTTTAACAAACAGCTTTACTTAAAAGCAACATGGTGAGGTAGCCCAGACTCAGAAAGACAACTATCATAAGTACTTACTCTTAAGTGGTTTTTAAACATAAAGCAAAGAAAACCAGCCTACAATTCACAATCCCAGAGAACCTAGACAACAATGAGGATCCTAAGAGAGACATACATGGATTTAATCTACATGGGAAGTAGAAAAAGACAAGATCTTCTGAGTAAATTGGGAGCACGGAGATCATGAGAGAGGGTTGAAGAGGAGGGGAGAGGAAGGGGAGCATAGAAAAAAATGTATAGCTCAATAAAATCAATAAATTTAAAAATTCTAATTAAAATAAAAACTTCTCACAAAAGATTGATAGTTTAAAAAAAATCTATACATAGTAATCTTAATTTGCTACAACATGTTTGTATATAACTTGGATTCAACTCTTGTTTTAAAAAATATACCTCCTACAGCATAAAAAAACAAAAACAAAGTGGATCTGACATTTCAGAGACGTTTTGGTGAACACTGATTAGTTTCAGTGTACAGTTTATAGGAATTTAAAATTTTAATTATTAAATAGTAGACTTGAATTTTTAAGATCAGTTTTGGTCCTTAGCAAAATTGAGCAATAGGTTTGAGGGTTTCCCATATATCCCCTTCCCTCAGACAAGCACAGCCCCTCCTGATGCAGCAACTCACACCGAGTGGTGTGTTTGTTATAATTGATGAACCATGTGGACAAATCATTGTCACCCAAAGTCATTGGTTTTTATGTTACTTCACCTTTAGTGTACATTCTGTAGACTTGGGGAAATTTATGATGACATCTACACACTATTAGAGTAGCAAACAGATTGTCTCTTTGCTAGAACTTCCCTGTCCTCCCCATCCATCCATCCCCACTCCCACTCCAGATCTTGGCAACTAGTGGTCTTTGCAGGACCTTTAGAGTGTTTTCTGTTCTAGAGTCCTATGGTTGGAGTGATGCAGACTATGGTCTTTTCAGCATTGCGTGTCTTACTTAGCATCGTGCACTGAAGTTTTCTCCATGTCTTTTCCATGACTTGATGTTGCATTTCAATGCTGAACAATATTCCATTCTCAAACTGAACCCTGATTCTAGGAATTTTTAATAAGCAAATGGACTTCTGAAAATAGAACTTGTCTGTTTTACTTAGCACTTAATATTGGCACCATTCGTTATCATTTAGATCTAATATTTCCTCTCATTTTTAATTTGCTCACTTCAGTAGCCCCATGAAGCAGGTAAGAATTTCACGACTAAAAGATGAGAGAACACGAAGATTAAAAAGACGTTGTCTTTCTGTCTATTTGCCTCTATGTCTCTAACCCTTGTGGATCTGGTGGTGCTTTTGTCTGCCTTTCTGACTCATTCTCTCTTCCTCTTTCAGGCCTCCCATCTTCTATCTTTTTCTTTCTTTTTTTTCTCATTGAATGCATATTTGCTCTCTGAACTAGTTGAAAAGAATTACCTTTTGTTAATTCATGAAGCCAGTAGCAGTCCTTTGTACCAGCATGGCAGTGCATGCTCAAGCAAACTGACCGTGCGTACTTGGAGAAAGGCAACTCCTCAATGTTAAAATCAGAGACCCGAAGTGAGAGGCCAGCCTCTGACCTCCCATCAAAATGCAATAGTGCTTTGAAATTCTACTGAAATAGAGATGAATATGTATGGCATAGGCATTCAATGAATGTTTGTTGAGTTGAATGCAGTAAAAATGATAAAGGTGACATTACCGAATACATTTTTTTAAAACTTCATTGCATGTGCTGGAAGGTGTTTTTAACATTTTGCCTACATCTTTAGCTGCAGCCCCCCAGTGCCTGGTACCTCTGATAGAGTTCCTTATGCTACCGTGTTATGAATCACCAGCTGCAGCGTTAGGACCCAGGCTTGTCTTCGATTATTTGATTCTAATGGGGGGGGAGTGAACTCACTTTAGAACAGCCATTGGAATGCCTCTATTAGTTGTGATACACATCTCGTGAAATTTTGAACAATCATATAAGGCAAAATCTTTCTCATTACATTTTGTAACAGCTGAAAAAACTGAGGCTAAAATATATAACCTACCCCAATTTTATACCTAGTAAGAAGATACACATTTAAATCCAAGTTTATCAAAACTTATAAACCATGTAGGCACAACTTTCTACTCTTTTCTACACACATGTGAAATTGTATTTTACAAGAATTGGTGGTTTACCGTGTGTGTGTGTGTGTGTGTGTGTTCCTGTGTGCACAAGTGCACACTCATATGTGTGCATGTGCATGTAGAGGCCAGGTGATAACTGTGGGTGCCACCCACTTTTATTGGGTAAGCGTGAGATGAGGTATGTCATTGGTCAATAGCTTACGGCGTAGCCCAGGCTGCCTGACCAGTGAGCACTAGGGAGCTGCTTGTCTCTGTCTCCTCCATACGGGGGTTACCAATGCAGTCACTGCAACCATCTCTTCTGCATCATTTTTGGTGATAGAACACAGGTCCTCCTGTTTGGAAGGTGAACTTTTTTTTTTTTTACCAACTGAGCCTTATTCCCAGTCCTGATTTTTTATTTGGTTATCAGTACTAAATATCCTTGAATGTTTTGCTTTAGGCTCCATTTTGAATCTTAAAACATAAGCTGTATTTCAGCATCTTGAGTAGCCCTGAGAATAAGTGAAAGTTTAGGGATCAGTTCTAAATATGATGTTTGCACCACCTCCTCCAAGGCTTGGGAAACACTGCGGAATTGGGGGTGTGTAAGACTAAAGCAATTAGATGAAGTGTGGTAAAATGCCGTCCTGTAGACTCAGCATAACCTTCACAATCAGCAGCTCACAGCAACTGCAGTTCCCTTTCCTGGGCCTTCACAAGACTGGCATGGTCAACAGTCAGATTCAGAAGGGACTCATAGAGCCCAGACCTTACCACTGAGCTATTGGCTATTGGTGGATTCTTGCAGAGGAGAGTCATAGTCTTTAGTTAGGTACCCATTGCTGAGCTCAGCGGATAGCTCCAAACCTACAGTCACACAGATGGTCCTGGTTAAATAAGTTAGACAGACAGGAAGCGTGAGAAAGAGATTTGTATGGCCGAGGGGGAGGGGTAGACAAGGATAGCAGGGGGATGAGAAAGAGTTGGGGTAAGAGCAGTTAGTATAGATTACATACATGTGTGAAACTGTCAACAAGCAAATTTAATTAATAAAAGCCCAACACATTAAGCATGAAGTTTTAAGTTGCCAGATGAGACAAATGGCTCGTGGCGCCTCTGTCATGTTTTAGTTTTAAGTTGAAGTCACTCAGCTAGATCTGTTCTCTACGGAAGGTCCCTGAGTCCACCTTCCATTCTCCCTATTTGCAGTTCCAGTTCTTCATTGGACAGTGCTTACTCACATCAGAAACCCCTAAGGTCTATGTAATCATAAAGTGCCCGGTAGCTCTCTGGATCTTCAAAGCCTGACAGCCTCGTGTAAATATGAACAGATATTTCTGCGCAGGTTGTGCCGTCTACACCCTGTAGTTCGGAAGTGACAACAGCGTGAGAAAGAGACGGCTGTGCACATTCCAGCATTCGTCCAGTGGCTAAATTATGCCATCAAGACCTCAATGTGGAAGACGATTTCAGGATGAAAAGTAATGATACATACAATATGAGCGTGTTTCTTCTGAGGGGAAAAAAACCATGCAGATTTGTGATGTTTCATTTGCTTCTCAACAGAATCCATTTGACTGTTCTGTCCTCTGACAACAGTGAGCTCTTGGTGGCTGGGCTACTTTGGTGTGACACTAAGCTTGGTGTGGGTAGTAGGTAGAGCACCTAGTTCCAGCATAGATACAGAACAAGTGTGTGCTTGAGTTTGGGTTTGCTGAATATATGGATGAGGACACTATGACAGGATATTCTTCCTGACCAGGGCATATTAAATGTGTCAGCCAAAGGTGTCTTTGTGCCTAGCTGTTGTGGGTGTTCTCTCCCTTTCTGAATGCCTCCTGCCAGGACCTGGGGTTTCAGGCTCTCACATACACACGCATCAGGTTTACATTTTTGCCCTCTGTGCCCAAGTGAGCCTATCTTTCTCCCTTATGTTACTTAGTTCAGGTACTTTCGTTATGACCTTTCTCCTTAGGGTGTAACTCTGACTCAAGCCTCCAGTCTTGAGTCTCCAGTCTTTCTGCAGCGGGGACTGCATTATCCTGGGGAACCATCCACAATTTCCTAGCGGGAGATACTTGTAGAGAATTGTGGAACAGAAAGCAGACACCAGGATGGGAGAGATGGTGGAGGTAATGGCTCCCAGTGGACTCTCCTTTTCTTGACAAACTGTTCAAGGCAGATGCCTCTTCCACCTGACAGCTATTCTCCTGAGTTCCTGGCTTGTCGATTCTTTTCCTGAACCAATATAAGAATGAAGAACAATATTATCAATGTGCTTTGCTGAGTGTGGCACTCCTGGGGGTTCCTGCTGTCTGCTGTCTGCTGTCTGCTGTCTGGAGCTGTTGCTTCTAGCTCTGTCATGAAAGCTTGCCATTAACGCCTGCTTAGGTCCCTTGCTGCATCCCTAGCTATACAGAGCTTGGGGGCAACAAAAATTCAGACCCTGGTTGTTTGTCTTGCACAGAAAATGTAAAGCCAGACCCACCTGTGGTATCCCACCCCCCATACAGTTTATGACTGCTGCATAGAAACCATTTGTTTTTCAAGAGTGGTTTTTCTTTATCAGTACATCAGGAAAATTACAAATACTCTCAACCACCCATAATTACTCCATGAGAAGATACGTAGATCTTGCCTTTTGATATATAGGCTTCTGGTGTATATGCTGTACATTTATCTCTAGCTAACAACCAACATATTCTGACTACCTTCGGTGGCACTTTACATTGTTTAATTTCCTGCCTTTTTTCCTTTCTTTTTACTTAACATATTAAAAAATATTTCTGCACCAGCAAAATTTTATAAGATTGTCTTAAAGGATAATATTTATATTTGAAGGACACTTACATTCCATTCAATCTACCGAGTACTTTCACACACACACACACACACACACCTAGCTCTTTTTAATCATTACTGTTACTGAGGTAGACATCAAGGTGGAATCTTTATGCTCATTCATGCATATTCCTTGAGATGTTTCTAGACTCTAAATCGGTAACTCAATTGATTAAAAAGATTTGAGACTTTTGAAATATAACATATTTACACTTTAGGAATGTTAGTAAGAATGAAATTTCATACTCTATATTGCTTGGATAATAACAAACTTTGACTCTTCTCTTTGGAGTATTATTCCCATGATTTCAGCATTTCTTTCATGTCTTGTCAGTTTGAAAAAAGAAGCTATCAAGCAAGATAAGCTCAATCATTGTACAGTGTTTGCCAAAAGTTAACATGATGTAAGACACTGTACTAGTTGCTGGGTGACAGGAGGAGAAATTCAAGAGTGTACAAGCCACCAACTGTCTTCAGGTCATGACTTCGTCTTCTTCTACTTATCCAACACAGGAAGCACTACCCCATTAACAAACAATTCAAGAGTTTTTGCTAAACTTCTTCCTTTGTTTTTACTTCTTTATGCTTTAAGTGACATTGTCAAAATTTAAAATACACTGTCAAGATGAAAATAAAGCTAATTTAGCATGGACATGACTTACATTTCCCCCCCGATCTTATTTTTTCAAAAAATGACACATGCTTATTTTAGTAAATTAGAAAAATCAGAAAAGTATAAAGAAGAAAATAAATGACTCATAACCAGACCATTCAAAGACAATTATTGTTAATTGGTGTGTTTCCTTCCAGGCATTTTCTTTGTATATTTTTCACAAAACAGAGATCAGAGTACATATGCAGTTTCCCAAGCATATAATGTAAACATTTCTCTATGTTATCAAAATGTCTTTGGAAACATTATCTCTAATGGCTCTATAATATGCCATTATGTAAATGAATTAAATATATAAAAATATGATGATTAATAGTGAAAGCTCCATAGTAAAGCCTTATGGACTCTAATTCTGATGCTGCTGTTGGCTGGCGTCTGTCTCAGACAAGGTACTCAACTTTTCCGTGACTCAGTTTTCTTACATGCAAATAGAGATAAATATAGTTTTAGCCCATATAGGTTCTACAAGCATTGCATGAGATAATCCAAGTAAAGATTCACTGTGAGCATAGTTTATAATGGGCGCTTAATAACTACTCCTACTATTGTTTCTTAAACACTCTACTTACAGTTAGGTTTTGTTTCCAACCAAGAAGCATTATTTAAAACCACTGAAAACTGTAATTGTTCACAAACACATGTCCATCTTTAGAATGTTTTCTTAAGAGAGAATCAGAGTCATAGATGTGAGAACCCTCAAGGCTCTACCTATTGCCAGAAAATGCATTTGTCTGAATCTCCAGAACAGAACAATGCTGTTATTCCAAACAGACAGCTCAGGATCACCTTTGAAGCTTTCTCGCCTCCTGTTACCTTCTCTTTGGCCATGCTCATTTGTCTATCCCAAAAGACACATGAACATCATAATTTGGGGGTCATTTCTACCTTTTTACCATCTTAATTTTTTTCAGATGCAAAATGAAGTTCTCAAAAGGTTTTTGTGGCAATTAAGTAAAATGATCTACAGATACGCAAATTTGTATATGGTAAGCCTTTGCTGTTAACTATTAATAGTAAAATAATAATTATGTTCCTCTAGAAAATGATCAGTCTCCCTGCTCCTCATTATTGTCAAACATAATTATTAAAAAATACATTTCAAATTTACATTTATTTAAAGTAAATTTCTTTTTATAATCTCATAAATGGGAAGTAGTATCTTGGTGTTTTCATTTATGGTCTGGGAACTGTTTTTAGAGTCAAATTTTTGCACAACATTGCTATTTGTAGTTCTGTGTTGTGAAAGACATGGGGGCGGTGCAGGGGGAGAAAATAAGAAATAAGAGATTGAGAGTTGTTATCATTGAACTTGTTTTTATCTCCCTGTGGCCACTGTATGTTTCTCAAGCTTCCATGCTATCTGGTTAATTATCCATTTAAGAATTTTGCTAGAAAGCATTGTTAAATGTATGAGTCTGCCATTTCTGAAACTCTTCTCTTTTTTAATTATGAAATTCTAAAAACATTGGCCATTCTTCTACCTCTGGTACAGCAAGCCATCTCCAGGATGGCCTAAGACTACAGTGAGTGATGGAGTTGTCTGCAGAATCTCTTATGTAGGCTGAGGCACTGAGTCAGTGAATCTTGGGCTTGTGTAGAAAGAGGCTGACATGGACCTGCTTGGTTCTATGTCCTTGTTCCCTTGCTTGCTCTCTAGTTCCCTAACAGGGTCCCTGACTTGTTTTTCCTTGCCCCAGTTTTCCCTTTGGCAATCTGCTTATGCCTTGTGGGCTCTTGGATGACATGACAGTCTACCTGCCATTCTCCTTCCTTTGTGGACATCACAACTCCAGTTGAGAATGTCTGCAGTTGACCCCTCTGATACCAGCCGATGGTGTGTCATGATCTGAAGGCCACAGACTAATAGGCCCAAGCTTCCATTGCATCCTTTTCTGAAATAGTCTGCCAAACTTTCCAGTGATTGCTTAACATAGCCCAAGGGACCCATGCATCTCCATGTGTTTCTGGATACTAGATTTCCATATACTACCTGTAGGATAAACGTTTCCCTCCTAGAAATCACATCATTCTTGGAATTTGAGAACTCAGCCTACTTAACAACCAGGCCCTGATTATGTCCAAAGCTTCCTTCACTTGCCATAGAAATAATGATACATTGTGAAAATATGGACTACATTAGTGAATATCTACTCTATAGAAGGCATTTCGCTAAGTCGTTCTTAATCACTTTCTAATGACATCATCAACATGAGCAGAGCAGATTGGCTGTATTACTGTTTCTACATTAGCAAGACTAGCAAAGTTCAGGGAAGTTGGGTAGATGATCTGGGGTCACAGAGATAACTGGTAGGGCTCTGGATTGAGTTGGGATCAGCCTGGTTTCTGAGATCATGAACTCAACCGTAAGTTTAGATAGGGATTAATCTGGGATCCCCCATGTGGTTGCCCCTAATAGATGTCCTCCCTGGTTCTGTATGTAATTCCTGTGTGGCTTATCAGGAAAGTGGTGTCCTCTTCTTCAGGGCTGTCTTTGCAGAGTGAGACCTCACTAGACCATTGTGTGACTTTCTCTACTGTCTGGCCTGCCTGCCTGCTCTGTAAGCACATTCCATTTTCCTCACCTCTTAGCTTCCTCCTGTCCTTCCTGGAAGGCACTGTATGTAGGAGAAAGGGCCCCTTGTTCGTCCTGGCCACCCAGAACCGAAATAACCACACAGAAACTGTATTAATTAAAATACTGCTTGGCCCATTAGCTCTAACTTCTTATTGGCTAACTTTTACATCTTAATTTAACCCATTTCTAATAATCTGTGTATCGCCACATGACAGTGGCTTACCGGCTAAAGTTTCAGCATGTCTGTCTCCAGCAGCTCCATGATGTCTATAGCACCCCACCCTTCTTTCTCCCAGCATTCAGCCCATCTTCTCTGCCTACCTAAGTTCTGCCCTATCAANTTAGCTCTAACTTCTTATTGGCTAACTTTTACATCTTAATTTAACCCATTTCTAATAATCTGTGTATCGCCACATGACAGTGGCTTACCGGCTAAAGTTTCAGCATGTCTGTCTCCAGCAGCTCCATGATGTCTATAGCACCCCACCCTTCTTTCTCCCAGCATTCAGCCCATCTTCTCTGCCTACCTAAGTTCTGCCCTATCAATAGGCCAAGGCAGTTTCTTTATCTATTAACCAGAAAAAGCAACACACACAGGCAGAAGGACCTCCTACAACTGCACATTCTAGTGTTTTTTTCTGCTCTATATCCACTGTGCTTGCATATATTCTTGAAGGTCAAGAATTTAATGTCTTCATCTTTAGGGTTCCCATAGATTAGTCTGTATTGGCTGCTATAAAATACTGGAGGCCAGGTATTTTAGGAACAACTCAAATTTCTTTCTAATAATTCTGGATGTTGAGGAGTCTAGGATCTAGGCATTGGCAGATTTTATGCATTGTGAGAGCCCATTTCCTAGTTCACTGGTAGGACCTTCTTGTTATGCCCTCGTCTGATAGATCGTATGAGACATCTCTACTTGTACATGACATTTGAACATATATTATTAAATAGGTCTACTTGTACATATTGCTTGTACACAAATTATTTAATAGATCTCCCCTAAGTGCCCCATCTCCTAAAGTCCCCACCTCTTAATAGAACCATATGGATAGGAATTAATTTCAACCTATGAATTTAGATGGGGAAACATAAATATTTAGTCCTTAGCATTCCAGCAATGAGCAATCCATGAGTATGCCTTTCTCAATTGTTTTTTCACTTCAAAGGAGTTGAAGTTAATATAGATGTGATTGTCACTGACCTCCAGACATAATAGTGCACCGACCTCCCTGTATGGACAGTAAGGGAGCCAGGGATGAAAGTCTGAAGTGCACAGCAGTTCTTGCCTTCTGCTGCCTGTTTCAGAGTGTGTGACCTCGATAGAGGTGGAAAAGCAGATTCTGTGTCTGGCTTTAGTCCCTTTGCATAGTCTAACTACAGCAGGTTCTCCGCAGTGGCAGCCTTAACAGTTGCAGTTTGACTATTTGCGAGCAAACTAAATTGCACGAAATGTAATAAATTGTCCTTTTGTTGAGATAGGCCTTGGAAAACGCCACACTATTAGGTGGGGTGTGGCTGTGAGCCACATAGATGGTTCCGTGATTTGTTGTTACTTGCCTATTGTGATAATGTATTTTATGCAGGTGAGGAAATGCTATGTCAGGACTCAGGAAGGTGGGGATTCCAGAAGTCTCTGGATGCATCCTGTGCAGATACCCAGGGTTAGTTACCCCATGTGCATGGTGACCAGCCAAGTGAGGCCCCTCCTCTGATCCTGCTGCAGAGTATAAGCAATGAGTAGGAAAGTGATTTAACTTTCCTGTAACAGCT
>LOJH01025355.1:3244-15868 GCA_001685095.1 Ellobius talpinus
TCCTGAGGGGACATCCTGCGGTATCTTAGCTGCTTGTCTTTACCGTTGGTTTCCTGGACTGTGGATCTGGGACCAGTCTGATCTACTGACTTGGGCTCTGGATGATAGGTGACATTGCCCCACAATGGGACCTCACTGGAGCCCCTTTGCTTATCTCTGTTTGTCTAGTGACTGCGCTCAGATGAGAATGTTACCACTAGAACTAAGTCTCCAAAGGCCTCGGCCTGAGGAAGGACCTGGGAAGGGGGGGCCAGAGTGGTCAGGGGCAGGTGCCAATGAATTAAGAAATGGGAAGACAGAACTGAAAGAGGCTCATGGCTTGGCAGCTAGAGGGTGCGGGGCCCAGGATGTGATCCCTTCTAACTCGGACATCCTGTAATCAAGAGACTAGTCATCCCAGCTTTGCGTCACCTTTTCTATGTTGAGAACTTTTATTTTTGAAGGATAAGACACGGTCATGTCTTGAATTGTTCTAATTAAGGTAAGCAAACTGTCTTGAGGGTGAGAGAATGCGACTCCTTGGGCAGACCCGACTCTGCCCTTGGCAGTGAGCTGTTCAGCTTGAGCCAGCCACACTCTGTCCATCTGATTCCAGTATATCCTTCCACTTACTCAGCAATCAACGGGTAATAATTGAGGAAAAGTTCACTTTCTCTGGTGGAGTGGTTGAAAAACCTTCCCTGTAAGAAGGTGACATTTAAAGCTGCTGGATTCATTGAATGGGAACAAACTGTGCTGGCTCCAGGCTGGGGAACCAGGAGTGTGAAGTTCTTGGCACGGGAGGTGGTGGGCTAAGCATATTTAAAGCAAAGCAGGGTATCTAGGACAAAGGCAGTGTGACAGAAGGCTCAGAGGAGGGAGAGTATGATGCTGTGGAAGGGCTGGGTAGAGACTGGTCCAAGTCATTGGAAATATTCTCACACAGAAATAATGATCTCTAATCACTCCAGCAACTGTGGAGAGAAATATGTCCCAGAAACTGTATGTGTCATGTGGTGAGTTAGTCCAACATGCTTGAAAGTGAAGCAGCTTCCACGGGCAATGATATTGATATTTGTGAAACTGAGACAGTTGAGTCCTGACCTGGAGACCTGCTCACTATATGCTAACGGGTATGCTATTTAAATTCTAACGTTGCCTGCCTCAGTGAGTGCTGAAGATGAAGCAGCCAGAAAACACGCCAGCTCAGAACAGGTGCTTGAAAGGATGGGCATTAGTGTCAGGACCAGTTTCGGGACCTGAGCACTGCCAGCCACAGATGGGCAAGAGAGCCCAGGCATGTAGGCACACAACCGTTTGCAAAC
The DNA here is from genome assembly GCA_001685095.1 of Ellobius talpinus. NCBI lineage: Eukaryota > Metazoa > Chordata > Mammalia > Rodentia > Cricetidae > Ellobius > Ellobius talpinus. Next base: position 4,549 of record LOJH01025355.1, read on the forward strand.
ACTGCTCTCGGTATGCCACACCATGCTCCTTGTCCTTGAACCCTTGCACTTGGCAACTTTGACTCCAGAGTCAGCTATAGAAAGTAGATGAGGAATGCGGAGAAGAGATCCTTGTGGCATTTGTGTTTGGCCACCTCTGCGTAAGTGCCTTAAGGTTGTGTCAGTCCGGGATTCACTGATCAGGAAAGTCTTACACACCAGAGCATATTGCCTGATACCTATAACCACTGGCGGCACACTGGGAAACAATACTTGCTTGTTCTCAGAGTCCACCAGGAAAATGCTTATGGACCTCTCTGTGGGCTCTTTCTTTCTCTCTTCAGTAGGTAAACTTCAGTAGGTATATTGGAGGACTGTGGTGTCTCGAGAGGGACCATACCCCTGCCTGCAAGATGCAAGATGCCATAGGTTGTCCTGTCTCTTTGCTATCCGTGTTCCCATTAATTACTAGCATTGCTGCTTCTATGGCGAAGCGACAACCCCTGAACCTTCCACTGTATTCAGTCTTGCAAGTGACCATTTCCCTCCTTCAAGGTGTTAATCTAGTGTTTGTGGACACATTTACAGGTGGCAGTATGGGTCAGAAGGCAGGGGCAGGCTCCCCTAAAGCAGACATGTGGAAGCAGAGCTTCCCATTTGCCCCAAGCTCTTCCTCTTGACTCCCAGTTGCAAACCCAGTTTGTTGCCTTGAGCAGTGGAAAGTGAGCTGCACAGTCCTTCAAGTCCAGTTCATGCACATGCAGCACCCTGTATTAACTGGCACTCTTCACCTTCCAGCCAGCCTCCATGGAGTACACCCCAGCTTTTTGCAATGCTATATCATCTACCAGACTCCTCAGACATGGTATTTCGGAGCACTGTGGGCTTCCATTGACCCAATGAACAGGTGTATTCGTTTTTCATCTGCTTGGAAAACTTCAGCCATTTGAAGACCATGGGCTTGGCTTGGCTTAGTCATCAACCTTAACACTCCAGCTAAGGCACAGCCTGAGCAACTGCCTTCACAGACACCCAAGAACTTTGCCTCTTTCTTAGAAGTAGAGCAGTCACTGTGAGAACAATTGTCCTGGCAATTAATTAATGACAGTATGGACTTATCCTCTTCTTGTTATCCAGATCTTGTTAAAAGAAAAGAAAAAGACAATCTCTGGCCTGGGAGCTGGCTCAGTCAGTAAAGTTGTCTGCTGGTCAAGCATAAGGACTTGAGTTTGATCCCCAGAACCCACGTGAAAAGGCTGAGTACGGTGGATCCTCATTCTAATCCTAGTGCTGGGGAAGTGGAAACAGGCAGATTCCCGAGTCTCAGTGGTCAACTAGCCTAGCCTAATTGACAGCCAATGAGGGATCCTGTCTCAAAAAATCTAGATGGTTGGGTCCTGAGAAAGAACTCTTAGGAGGCTGATCTCTGGCCTTCATGCATACTTGCTCATATTTGCATATACTACATGAATATGCACACACACTCAAAGGGAAGAAGGGAGGGAGAGAGGGAGACGAAAGACAACTCTATCCAGTTCCCTTTGACTTCTTCCCCAGTGGTATTTAGCAAAGGCTAGGACCATAATAGTTAATGAAAATGCAAGAAAGGGATAATCTAAATAATAATAATAAAAAAAGACACTAGACCTGTAGCACTGGGGACCTGGGGACAAGAGGTAAAGGCAGGGGAATTGGACCACCTCTGGCCTTCAGGGAGCTTTCAAATAAAATACAATCTACCAAGAGGAATTGAGCCAGCAGATATTCAAGGAGGTAAAGACAGACACACAAAAAATGTGGAGAGGAAGTAAATGTCACAGGAACTGGTTAGTAAAAGTAAATGGTCTTTTACAAGTGTGGCTAACTTTACTGAGACCTAAAATTACCAAACACAGTATACATCCCCTCCCCACGCCCCAAAATAAAAGTTTTGAAAGGATTTTCTCTGCCTCTTATGAACAACTGCAGAAAAAGAAGATATGTTTGACAGCCTTTAAATCCGGGACTATATTTCCAGTGTGTTAGCCATCAGAAAAAAGAAGATATGTTTGACAGCCTTTAAATCCAGGACTGTATTTCCAGTGTGTTAGCAACCAAAAATATTTAATGCTATCAGAAAAAAAAAACTAGTGTGCAATTGTTTTGTTTAAATCCACTTGTTCTTTTATGCTGATGCATTTGAAAGGTTTCCTAGCACCCTTATTGATATAAAAATATCGTGTGGTGGTAGAAGATCAATTTGTTGAAATCCACCTCGTGTGACAATTTCCCTTCTTTCAAAAGAAACTAACCTTTGATTTTGTCTTCAGTCTATAATCAGGAAGTGACAGTTGATGCTAAACCTGACAATCTGTTTTGTTTAGTCGGGAGTGGAACCAACTGACTGTCTGAACCGACAGCGATGTTGCCCTTTTGAATTATCCTCTGTGTTCATAATCAGCTGACATTTCTAATTTTGAATCGGATATCTACCACATGGGTTCAGCCCTGCCTTGCTATTGCTTGGCACTTCAGGACACTACTACAGGTTGCCCATACAGATGGCTCACCTGTGACTTCTCAGTATGCCAATAGCTCTCTTAAATATCAAACTTGCAGCATTGTTATTCCCTAGCTCACGTCTACTTCCCAAGATATGATGTCATTTCCATATTCTGTGACATGGCCCAGTAGAGAATATGGAATGATCCTGGGTCATGTGACAGGAGTATCCCCTGGAGTGACAAAGTAGACACACTGTAACTCTGACCTTGTTCTCCCCAAATTCAGAATATTTGACCTCCCCCAACTCATTGTTTTAAACACTGTTGGTTTTATAGTATGATTGAATGTTTTTGCATTTGGGGTTTGGTTGTATTTTTGTTTGTCGGACAGAAGGGGGGGCAGTTAGAAATGGGGGAAAATGTCAACTTTCCTGAGTGTTATTGGCCTAGGAATGGTAATAGAAATAGAAAATGTAAATTATAGGGTACAAACTTGGGGGAGGGGTTGAGGCAGAGGGTAATTGATAGATTTGGCCAGATACTATGGGGCTGAATGGGAGGGCATGCTGGAGATTGGAGGGGCCACCTGGCGTTAATCCCCTGCAGTGTGTCTGCAGGGTGACAAGGTGGGGGCATTTTGCTCAAGTCCAGTCTGCTTCTACAGACAGAGATGGAGCAAATCGGAGATTAATACATGCGGCTCTAACCACCTTTCATATCTTTGCAGCTAAATGTTATTTATAGAAATCAATTAGCCCTCTGTCTCTGAAATTTTGTTACGAGGGTCTGTCCAAGTTTCTGGCGAGCTCTATTGAGAGGATGATTGATGGTAAACTTTCAGAATGAATAAAAAATGAGCGATCCCCTAGGAATCAGTACCATAGAGAGAAAGGTAAATGATGTTTTAAAAAAAAATTCCACATTTGCCCGTCACTAGAAAACTAGCAGACAAGCATCATAGCTCCTGGCCCAGGCTCGCCTTACAGCTAAGCAGCTTCTCTTTTCTTCTGTGGCCTCTCACCCAACACTCGGGTGTCTGCTCTGGAAACTTGAGGGAAGCTTGATGCCTCTAACTGAACTTGTGGGAAATTAAGGCTTGCCAAGCTGGTAAATGCCACTTTGATTATTGATGCTCATAATAGATTAAAAAGAAATACTAGGGTGGGGGAGATGGAACAGAGCTCTCGTGGAAACTTACAAGAGATGCAAGCTGCCAATTGGCCTACATCGAATGAATCTGGGAGCCAGGTAATAGCAAGAATCAAAATCCCATTGCAATGAATTCCAAGGGAGACCCGTATTGATTTCTGCTGCAATTCTAGGATGCACTATCAAAGTACGTCCTCTTCTAACTTAAGCACCTCACCCCAGGCTGAGAAATGAGCTGTTTGCAATGCTTGAAAGAGAAGCTGTCCTCAGAAGAGAGGTTTTTGCTCGCTGTTCTTTATTTGTTTGCCTTTTATAGCTGTTGGTAGTAATTAGGCAGAGGTTCATTAGTGGTCCAAGTCCCAGAAATAAGTGGTGGAGTGCTGGGCACTAAGAGGGGTCTGAGCATTCTAAGGCTCAGGGAGCACTGGGGTAGAGGGGGTTTCAGGGAGGGAAGAAGCAGAGAAGACAGGGTGCCACCAAAGGATGTCTCTTGGACAGGACATGGCTGTTGCACTCAAGAACTCACTGTGGCTCTGGCTACCTGCACAAAATGTGGCCCGTCGACATCTCATCATGGGCCGGGAAGGAACAAATGAGGCTCTATTCCCCTTAATGGCTGGCTGGCTGGAAGTTAATGGCTGCTGGAAACAGTGTCATTTTCATCAGTCGTATACCTATCGAAAAACAACCAAGACAGTGAGTAGCCTCTCACCCAGGCTCATCCAAACAACCCTAATTAAGCTCAGTTAGTCACACACACACACACACACACACACACACACACACACACACACACACAAAGGTATAGGAGTTGGAGGCAAACTTGAGTAGAAGACTTATGTGGAAAAGAGAGGGGGTATAAGAGAGAGCAATAGGGTAGCAACTATTAAAATGCACTCCGTACATGTATGAAATTGTCAAAGAACACAAATTTTGTTTTCATGGTTTGTTTTTAAGAAAGTGGAGGCAGAATGTCTAGGTAAAACAGAAGTCTAACCTCGAGGAAGACAGGGCCAGAAACTCATGGACTACAGACTCTAGTGCCATTAGACCTTAAGGAAACCTTTGCTTGTTGTTTTTAACTGTTTGGAGGTATAATTTTGGACTCTCATTCTCAAATGTTGATGGTAGCAAAGAGGAAACAATTCGTAGGGGGTCCATGTGTCAGTGTTCCATTAGGAATCATGAAGTTACTGGGATGTTCTTGCTTAGGTTTGGCTTCCTTCTCTGTGAGGGAAGGAAGATCACAATGGTCGCCTGTCACTGAGACATGCTGTGAGGATCCAGTGGGACCTCAGGGTGGGGGGGATGTGTTACATGCTGTAAGCAAGATGGATGCTACTGAGGTAGCATCATCAGGATTCGGCAGAGTCAAGTGAGTTTTCTTGCTTGCCAAAGTTTCATACTCAATTGAGGACATGTTTTAATTTATTAACTCATACATATATTGAGATGGTCTAAGCAAATACATTATAGGAAGGTGATGCCTAGCTGTCACTTGTGACCTTACCTTCATAACTTTGATATGAATACAATGGGTACTCCATAAGTACTGTCACATTGAATACCTGGTAGATTCACTTTAAATTTTATTATTTGTTTATTTATTTTTATTTTTATTTTACATTTTATGTATTTATTAGCCGTTTTTTTGAGATGGACTCTCATTATATACCTTTGGTTGACCTAGAACTCACTATAGTTAGGGTGTTCTCAGACTAGCAGGAATCCTCCTGCCTCTGCCTTTTGAGCACTGAAACATGTACTACCATGGCTGGTTAAAACTGTCTTAAGCTTAAATAGACTTTTCTGCTTGTTTAATTTGACCTCTCAGTTGTAAATTTACAGACTCTGCAGAATAAAATTTGATAATATGCAAAATGCTGATTTGTAAATATTCAGTAATTCTCTTAGTAATAGTGGGCTTGGTCATTCCATGTGCAGTGAGGCCAATCTAACACACGACCTGACATGTGTGCTTAGAATGATGAATGGCTGACATAAAGAAGAATAAAGGAGAACTATGCAGGAAGATATTTTTAAATTAATAAAATGTTTAACTTTTCACTTAGATTTCAATAGAAAAGAATCCCTTGCAGTGTGCAGACAATGTGGCTTTCTAATTTAAGCTAAGACAATTTATAGAAAATTTATGACAGACCTCAGAATCCTTGGAAATGCTAAACATGCATGCTTGCAAAACTGCAAGACCCAAGTGGCAAGGCAAATCTATAAAGGAGCCAGCCCTCATTGTTCAGTTCTGAGAACACATTGCTATTATTGTTTTTTATCTTTGATCCATTTATAACTCCACATACAGCTAGGTAGTTTTCTCTCTGTTATTCCTGAGTTGCACATCTGTGGATTTAAGCAAATTTAACCAAATGGTAAATATGGGGATGGGAAGAATTATATCTGAGCTGAATGGGTACAGACCTGTTTTCCTGTCATGTCCCTAAAGAACATAATAGAGCACCCATCAGCACACTGTATGTGTTGGATTCAGCATTTTAACTAGTCTAGAATACAGGAAGTAGGCACAGGGCATATGCAAACACTTCCTCTATTCAAAAGACCTGACATCCAGAAATGTTTAGCACCCACAGAGGTTTTAGAACAAATCTTCTGTAGACTCCAAGGGATACTGAGCCCCAGAGTACTCAGAATTAGAATTTCAATACAAGAATTTGGGTGAAAGGACACAATTTATCCCACACTTTACACTGAAAACACAAGTAGGTTTGGACTGACAAGCATCTCTGTGTCCGTAACACTTTTGGCAAAGATAGAATAATCAGTCCTTCAAGAAAGTCCACCAAGATGTTCAGCATTCCAGATCTGCTGGATGATCTAATCAAGCATAGATAAACTGGTCTCTCCTCCCTGCATTTTCCAACACACAGTTAAAGCCTGACCGATGGGCAGTGGGGGCCACTTTTTAGCTGAGATGCCAATTTTGCCTATAAAAGTTTACAGAGAGGTATTTTTTTGGTCAGAGCAGAGCCAAGCAGGAATGACTCGTTATTACCTCCACTACACACAGATTTTCTCTTGGACTCTGGCCACTGTTTAGACTCAGCGCTGTCCAGCCTTGAGCAGTATGGGAGACAGGCAATACTAACACTGTGGGGCAGAAAGCCCTGGCTGGCTCCTGGGGTGTTTAGCTTGTCCCTTCAAACCTCCAGCTCCCATTGTTGATGACGCTGTTACTCACATGTTCTCGGCACACTAATCTGTCACCTTCTTCCATGACCTGTGTCCACTTTCTCGAAGATTCATCTTTCATGCCTGTGTTTCTTTGGAGAGGTGCCGTTCTTGACAGCAGGAATCTATTGGCCAATACTCAAGAGCCTGCTTCTAAAATTGAGAGGTAGTTTGTACCATCGAGATCTTTAACAGGTGAGAGATGTCCCAAGGGTGTCATGAGACGCAGTCACTGATGGGGACTTTTCCATCTAGCTCTGACTGGTAGCAATCACTTACTTCTTCTCTTCCAGTGTTCATGAACACTGATCCACCATTCCCAGAAGGCAAATCCAACAAACATATGGGTACCACAAACGAAGGCATCAGGTCTAATCTGTGATGGAGAAATAATCCAGAAGTGTGAATATGGCTCTAGCATGTTGTGTGTGTGTGTATGTGTGTGTGTGTGTGTGTTGGTTTTCACACACCCAACCAAGGAGCTTAGATGAATCTCCATCTGCAGCAGTGGGCAACACTTTTATGAAAAGTTTTCCCGTGTGCACCTAAAGAAGTACCTGTATCTGTCCCATTCTCCACTATTGTCTGTCTCCTCTGCTCTGACTGCATTGTTCACCATGCTTTCCCATCATCTGGAGCCTTTATATCTGGGTCTCCCTTAGCCCAGAAAGACCTTTGTTGTACTCCATAATCCTGTGCCCCAGATAACCCCAGATCATACTCTGCACCTCAGCCTAGACAAGAGAACCTCTGTGAATTCTTCTCTTGTCCCTGTCCTTTAGTTATCAGTCAAATACTTGTCCTGACCATCCCATAATACTCTGCCTGTCTCTGTGGTGTCTGTTCTCCAGCTGTTTTGTCTATTTTTACCTACACTGTGAGCTCCTTGGGGATTGTGAGGATTGTATGTCTCACATCATAACCTTCCGCTCTTAGTACCGTATCTAGGACATGGTTAATGTTTAATGGATCTGAGTGATTAAACAAATAGGATGAGGAAAATTGAAGACCTAGCTTTTAAAACTTCAGCCATTTGAGGATTCTTATGCCTCTTCATTTGAAAATAGCAACATCCCTTTAACAGAGACTAGCACTTCCCCATACAAACTGATTTCAAGTTGAAAATCATTGATGGTTCCTGTCTATTCTTGGAGCTTCATGTTACAGAGTTCAGTCCATTTCTCAGGATCATGTGTCAATTTGTTTCTCAGTAAAACCCTGTCCGCTCCATTAAAAGTATTCAGTGGTGGCAATGATTCCATAAATCACGGTGGAAAACAACTGCCAAAATTATAGTCCACTGAAAACCAATGGAAACATAACCAGTGCCCAATATTACGGTGTCCCAAAATCTTTATAGCAGACTTAAGGCCAAAACAATAGGTTCATTTCTGGTTCCCTGCTTTGTTAAGGTTGGTGGCACTGGGCCAGTTAGCAAATGTTCAAGGCTAGCTCACTTGTTTCTCCGAAAGGAAACAAGCTTCATCAGTGAACTTTAAGTTCTACATCGCTATTGGGGAATTAAGGTTTATATGTACTTTTTGTATGCCCATGTACTTTTGATACACCAAACATTTTAAAGATGAGAATAGGGATCCCCGCCCACAAAAGTCATATGCTTTCTAGCCCTTAACATGCAGTCATTTTCTAGCCCAAGCCTTAGAACCTATGTATTTATGTTGTGCATTGTGTAGACGGTGTGCATGCGTGTGTATGTGGGCACATGATGTCTATGCATGCATGATGCCCGTGGGTGTGAATACTGCCATGTGTGTGGAGGTCAGAGGACAATCTTGGTATCAGTCCTTACTTTCCACCTTATTTGAGCAAATATCTCCATCGCTTGCCACTACATAACGCAGTCAGCCTCCAGGGTCTCTCCTGTCTCGGCCTCCTGTCCACCATAGAAGCCCTAGACCTATAGATGTGCACAGCGACTACTAGCGTGGATTCTGAGGATTTGAACTCAACTCCTTTCCCTTGCATGGCAAGTATTTACCCAGACCCTGTAACTTATTATTGAGGAACTCACTTACGGAGACCCGGATAGTCAGCAACACCTGCCCCTTGAATTGGCATTGTATAGACTTTTCTCTCTTACCCAAGACTGCTATTACTTAGACCGTTTGCCATTGTAGGTAGAACTTGATTTGAGTGAGCTAAATCATTTCCTGTTTCATCTCCTTGCCCAGGAAGTGAATGTCCAAAAGAATTGAAGTTTAGTCTTACTTGAGTTAACATGTCCTACACATCCAAGTTTTTCAGAGTTCCGGCGAAATCTATAGGATGATATGTTAGTAATCAGCACAACATGCCCTGTTGTGCCTCTGCACCAGCTGTGGGGGATGCTTGGCATCAGAAAGACCAAACATTTGGGTGCTCGGCTTTTTTTTTTCCAGTAACTTCTGAGTGTTTGGCATTAAAAGAAACAGGCAACATTAGCCTAGAATACAGATTATTTAAACATGGTATTCCTCTGTGATTTCTTGGAGACATGTTCTTTTCAACATCACTTTCCAGAACAGCAAATTGATCTTGTTTGTGTATAGCAGCATGAGGTTCCTCAGTTGCATGAAGAATTCTTCCTCCTTTGCTGTAATCATGTGTGTGCATCCTTGTGACCTCCTCGGTCCTCAATCAGGTCCTGTCATGGGATTCTGACGTCTCCCTTGGAATCTGCCTGACCCTTCCCGCCTCTGATTTCTACAGGTCAGTGCAGCATGCTGTTACTGCCACCTCAGGGTCACCTCCCTGATGAAAACTGCGTGGGTTTGTTCTCCATGTGACTACTGTTCAAATGCAATAGGTTTTCTAGTTCCATAGTGTGGAGGGGGAAGGCAGAGACAGAGAAAGCAGGTGGCCTTTGTTCTAGTGCTGGCTAGAACTTGGGAGAATTGTTCTCTTTTTCTCTCTAGATCTCAATTCCTTTGCACGTGGAATGAAATAACTGCACAACACCAATGATGGCAGATGGAAGGGGCCCGGGCACTGCTGTTCTCTTCCAGTACCATTGAAATCCATCAGGGACTGATCTTAGCCTTGAGCCAGTGAACTTCAAAACCTGTCCAAAGCCACTTCCAGCAGATCAGTGTTACTCTTTAGATCAAATTCCTTGGGCCTCTCTGGGGGCCTAACATCTGAGTTCACCTCCTTCTCTGACATCCAACTGTTCTATGTTTTTTGTTTGTGTGTTTGTTTGTTTTCCACCCGCGACTCCTGCTGCAAAGCCCACGCTGCAGCAAATAGCATTTTTGAGCATTGCCTTCGAGTGAGTTTGGACCATTCTAGATCTTCGGATGCCCTCTAATTTCTCAGCTTCGCAGTCTCCCATCAAAGTCCTACCCATCCTGCAAAACTGTTTACTGGAAACTTTTCTAGTAAGCAGAGCAGCTTGTGGCCGTACCCTCCACTTCTGTTTCTCTGAGGCCGTTTTCTCCCTTTCAGCTGAAGTATATTTTGAAGACAAACTCATACCACTTCTTCGACCTTTTCAGTTCCTGTATTTAATTATGTTCATATGGTGTTCTTAGCTTAAGACCTGACATTTCCAACCAGTGTGCTAATCCAGTTCTTCCTAACAGTTCTTGAGATTCCTCCAGACAAGTCACTGGATCACACTAATACTCAGGACAGCCACCAGTGCCTACCCAGCTGCTAGAGCAGCCTGTTACAGCATAAAGAATCAATGCCTACTATTCCAAGAGTAGTAGACATGCCAACTAAGGACAACAGTACCTAGTGGGTAGAGCTTTTGGGAGAATCCTATATAACAACTGATCTTCAACAATAGCTGGCATCTTTCCTCTTCTGATGAACGTGGGATGGGGTGAACATATATTTATGGGCTGGTTAGTTTTTAACAACTTGACACAAACTAGAGTCACATGTGATGAGAAAACCTCCATTGAGGAAGCGCATCCATCTGATTGGATTGTGGGCAATTTGTGTGGCAGTTTCCTGATTGATATGGGAGGGCTTAGCCCACTATGAGTGGTGCCACCCCTATAAGGGGAATGTATTTTTTTTAGTTTGTTGCGACAAACTAGTCAATTGCAAATTAGGCTAATATTTGAGGTAACTGTCCTTTCTAGACTCTATATAAGGCACCACAAATATTTTCTTTGTTTTTCCTTGGTTTTTGTTGTTTAGTTGGGGTCTTTTTTTAGTTTGTTTTAGTCTTTCACACTTTCAGAATACAAAGAACTTGTTGATAAATATATTTCATTATTATTATTATAAGGCATGGTGTTAGCATGATGATGGTATTGGTTCCACACGAGGTTTTGCTTTCTCTCCTTTTGCAGCAGAGCCACCGTGAGATTCTCCTGACCCCCATTGCAGCAAGATACTGGGGAAAGAGCCTGAGTCATAAACATATGCCCCAGTTTGCACCTCACTAGACAAGAGAGGAATGTGCATTAACACTTTTGCCAGAGAGTGAAAGAGCAAGAGGGACACACACACACACACACACACACACACAGAGAGAGAGAGAGAGAGAGAGA
>LOJH01025356.1:0-18781 GCA_001685095.1 Ellobius talpinus
TCTTTCTTTCTTTCTTTCTTTCTTTCTTTCTTTCTTTCTTTTTTTCTTTTTTTTTGAGACAGGGTTTCTCTGTAGCTTTGCAGACTGTCCTGGAACTCGCTCTTGTAGACCAGGCTGACCTCAAACTCACAGAGATCTGCTTGCTTCTGCCTCCCAAGTTCTGGAATTAAAGGTGTGCACCACCACTGCCTGGCTTAAAATCTTTTTAAATGCAATTTTAACTCACAAATATTAATTGCACCTCTGTGTGAGCACAACTAATGATCTATGGGTGTGATACAGTGCTTTCTGTCATCACCACTGTCTTGATTTCCTTATGCAGGCTTTGTCTTAAGAACAAACCTGGTACTTGCTGGCAATCGCTGTACATGCTGGCCTTGCCCAGCTCCAGTCTGCACTCTCTCTGCAAGGCTGTGTGGTTGTTAGTGACACATGTCATTTTTCTATCTTAAGCATTTACATAAATGAACTCATGCAGTACAAAGTCTTTCCACCCACATTATTTCACACAGTCACAGGGTTTTAAATGTTTGCCATGTTATAATAGTTATTGTTTACAGTTGAGTAGTGTTTCATTGTATGGCTAGTCATTTTATAGTTTTATCACTTGACGGGTTATTTCTATCTATTTGCTACTGTGAGATTTTTTTCCTGTGGACATTTGTGCTCAAGCTTATTTGCATACATAAAACTTTGGTTCTTTGTTTCCTCTATCTAGGAATGGAATTGCTAGGTAATATGGTGGTTTTCCAGGAGTAATTGTCAAATTGATTACCAAAGGAGCCATAAGCCTTCACTCTCCTGGCTGTGGTATGGGAGACTTCTATCTCCTCTACACCCCATCCTTCTGGTTAAGTGCAGCTCCTGTTTCTAAAACTCATCAGAGTGGGCATGAGACGAAAGGTCACTGCACTCACTATTTCTATTTTGGAATGAGTAGTTATGTTCTACATATTTTCTTGCTTGTCTCATTGATATTTCATACTGGAAGAATCATCTAATCACAATCATTTTCTTGTGATTGAGCTATGAAAAATTTGAAATATTTGTTTGAACAAACACCTTTAAATCACATTGTATAACAATAAAAACATATCATATATTATATGTATAATTTATATGATATGTATATATGTATGTATGTATCTACACATATATTCTCACAAATAGTTCCTTGGTATATCACACATAGAAGTCCTTTTCAGAGGCAGAATTTCCCAACATTTTCTCCGAAATTTCTTATTCTATTTTTACCATCTTGATTATAGGCTCTTAAGAGCTTTTAAATTTGCAGTTCAATTATCTATGTTTTTCTTTCAGTTTTTGTTCTTTTAGCGTCTTATTTAAGAGGCCATTACCCAATTCAAGGTTATCAGATATATGTGCTTTCATTTTATCTCATTTTATAGCTTTTGTTCTTATATTTATTTTTTTTGTTCTGTTTCAAGTAAATTTCATCTCTGTTGAGTGTCAAGAGCCTGACTTCATCCACTTTTCTGGATGGATAACACACTCATCTGGCTGCCATTTGAAGAATTGGTAATGTCTCCCATTGAAATAGCTTATTGCTCCTGTTGATCAGTCATGGATTTAAGAGCTTTTTGGTTATTTAGTTATTGTTACATATATGTTTGTAATTTGATTTATCTTGCCTTTTTGATGAATTGATTGGCATATCTTAATAAAGCAACACTCATATCCTTTATTTATAATTAATGCTATTAGGGGTTAGTGCAGCCATGCAATTGACTTACAGTTATTGATTCTGTGTAATTTTACATGTGTGTATGTCATGCTTGTGTATAACATGTGTACATATATATAATGCCTGCTCTTGTGTGTGGATGACAGTGGTCAGTATCACATGTTTTCCTCTCTTCTCTCTCCATCTGCTTTTGAGAGGAAGTCTCTCATTAAACCTAGTGCTCGCTGATTGGCTCAACTGTCTGGCCATTGACCTCTGGGATACTGCTGTTTTTTCCTCCCTGGCGCTGTCAAGCCCCCTACCACACCTGACTCTTTACATAGGCTTGGGGATCTGAACTCATGTCCTTATGCTTGCATGGCAGGCATTTTGCCAAGCAAGGTATCTTCCTGGCTTCCATGTGTGTAATTTTGAGCTTTTTACTTTCTAAACAACTTTCATCTTTAAATCTAAACTGTGCCTCTTATGCAAAGCATCTAGCAGGGTTACATATTTATGCATCAGTTTTACAATTTCTGTCTTTTGTTTAATCCATTCATAGTTATGGGATTAATGATACAGCATGATTGACATCTGCTGCTTTTGGCTTTGTGGCCTGTGTGACTTAAGTCTGTTTTAATCTATATTATATTCTCCACTGCTGTGAGCCTCTGTGTTACAGAAATGTTTAATGCGCCATTTCAATTTTCTTGTCCTTTCTAGGTTATATTCTTTCTTGAGTAAGACCCTTAATAGTTTTTCTTGGATTTGTAGTTATCCAATTAGTTTATAACAATCTCTATTATATTATTTCCAGCTCCATTTAAGTATGAGCAGAAAACTTTTCTACAGTCAGCTCCATTTTCTTCCTCCCATTGCGCTGTTGTCGTATATACCGTATAGTTTACATCTTCATTCATTCTTCACTCACGAGCCTCACGTGGTGAGGACTGTTTTACATAGCTCTGTTTTTGTGTCAGAGAGCACAAATGTGTTAGGCAGGAAACCATATTTATGCTTTCCTTTAACCTCATGTATTTAACTCTTCAGGGGGCTTATTTCACCATTAATCACTTCTGATGGTACACACTCACTGTGGAGATGAGGGGCTTCCTTTGGTGTTTGGAGACTCATTGGGGCTTTTATTCTCTCCATGTGGTTTCTTAGCCTCTCTCAGGGAAGCCTGTCTATGTCTGGCTAGGAACTGATTTTTAGATATTAGACACAGAGACAACTGTGCTTGGAGTCTCCTTCTTTTGCCTTCATCGATTAGACCCTCACTGCCAGCTCACTGTATGCTCACTGCCTGCCCACTGCCAGCTCACTGCATGCTTACTGCCTGTTCACTGATTGCTCACTGCCTGCTCACTGCTAGCTCACTGCCCACTCACTGCATGCTCACTGCCTGCTTGCTGCATGCTCATTGCATGCTCACTGAAAAGGTACATGGTTAGCAGAGTTGTCACTGAAAGCCTTTACGAGGTCTGGTTCCACAAATCCACCTGCATGGTGTTTACATTCTTTGAAAGGCCTCTCAATGTCTGCACACACTCCATGCTTTCATAGAAGTGGGCATCACCACAGTGGAACAGTCAGCATGTGAGCTTCCAGTGTGTGCTAACCTTGACATGCAGAATCAAATTGCATCTACAGTACTCATGTTGTGATTCATTGGTAACCAACTGTACAACGTTCATGTCCATGGTCACAAGCATGGCTAATCCATTAGCAGTTTTGTTTGCAGAAAGTTGTTTTATATGCATGTTTTATATAAACAAAGTTGTCTTATATACACATTAATAATTAGAAATGGGAATTGTAAACAGGGCATGTGGGAGAGGTAGATTTTTATCATGTGTAATCATATTTCAAGTATTCAATGAGGAAATTAAAATAATTTTAAAATTATATTTATTGTTGTGTGTGTTGTATGAATGTGTACACACACTTGCTTGTATGCACATGTCATATGTGTGGAGGCCAGAAGACAATTTGCAGGAGCTGGTTCTATCCTTCTACCATGTAAGTCCTGGAAAATCAAACTTAGGTGATTAGGTTTGGGAAATACTGTTACATCTATCTTGCCAGTCCCTGTTAGAGAATTTTTATCTGCCCAGAATATATATATTGCAGTAACTAAAAAATCTTTAAAGCTAATTTATTATAGGCATTTGCCTGCATGTATGTCTGTGCACCATATGCATGCCTGGTGCTCACAAAGGTGCTCACAAAGGACAGAAGAGGGTGCCAGATACTCTGGAGCTTAAGTTTCAAATGGTTCTGAGATATGATATGGGTACTGGGAATTCAAACAAATCTCTGGAAGAGCCCAAATTGCTCTTAACTACCGAACCATCTCTCAGCCTCTAGAAATTTTCTTAAAATTTAGAAATGTGCATTTTCATCTCTGAAGGTTAGTTTTACTAGGTATAGAACTCTTGTAACTAGTCTTCTTTGTTCCCCAGTTCTAGACTATGTCATAACACCACATTCTGAGAAGAAATGCTGTGGATCCTTTGAGGATCTCTTGTGCATGGTGAGTCCTCCTCCCCACCTCTCTTTCCCAAAGTCTTCTTCACCTTTGTTTTCCAACACAGTTGGATCTAGGTATCTTCAATATTTGTATGTGTAGATAAATGTTTTTGTATGCTGTTTGCAAGCATCTAGGTAATAATTGGTGAAGCGTTTCTTTTGTCCCCTTTGCATTTTGTACTCCTTTGGAGGTGCAGTCAAGAATGGGTTAGGATGTCTGGTAATACCTGCTCCATAGTTCTCAGAGAACTTCTGCCTTGCATCCTGTGCTTCTAGTCCGAAGACCAGCCAGTCTCAGTTATCTCCATATTCCTTGATTCTTTGCTCTACCTGAAACCTGACTTTTAGTCCTCTGAAGAATTTTTCATTCTGGTTATTATAATTTTCTTATTTCTTGATGTTTTTTTCAGAATACTACCATCAGCATGTCTTGGGCCACTAATGGATTAGGTATTTGTGATGTTGCTTTTAAAATTAAAAAAAAAATTAGGTTTTTTTTTGTATGTGTCAGTCTCCCTCTTGCCCCTTTGTGTGTGTGTGTGTGTGTGTGTGTGTACATAAGCACATGCATGTAGAGGCCAGAAGGCAACATTAAGTGTCTTTCTCAATTGCTATCCACCTTATAGTTTGAGACAATAAGATTTCTCATTTGACCTGAAGCTCACTGATTAGGCTAGATGGGCAGGCCCACAAGCACCCTAAACACACACCTGTCTCCACCCTTCTCCACTGAGCTGGAATTATAAGTGTACTACCGAGCCTGACGTTTTTATGTGGGTGCTAGGATTTGAACTCAGGTCTTATGCTCATGTGGCAAGAACTTTACTAACTGGGCTGTCTCCCCAACCTCATGATCTTAGGTTAAAGGACTTTTGTCCATTGCAGAAGAACCCTGAGTCTGAATTGATGGTTCTGCAATTGAGACCCACTACAGTTAAAGTTACTTTAGTTTACAAATTATCGGATTTAAACAATTATTCCATGATATAAGTAGATTTATTCATTGTTTGGTTTTTCTGGATAAATGCTGTACTGAGGCAACAATATTTTAAAAATGTACCAGTTACAAGCTACTGATTAAACCTCCATTAAATACATCATAAAGTTCCGGCAGCTTAGGTGATGTGATTCTTGTTTAGAAAACATGTTGTTTTGTCATCCTATTGAGTTGTTTTGTATAAATATTGATTTTTTTTATGAGTTTTCTCATCTTTGTTCTCACACCATTTGGACCGGCTACATTGCCCCATGTTTCAACAAACATGGCTGAGCTTCTCGAGAACGTTAAAAGCAAAAGCTCACTTCTCAGATGTTAGCGGGAAAACTACAGAAGAGTCCATCTCAAACTTGTTGAGTGGCTGAGCGATGCTGCTGGTCTTCTCTGTGCTTTAATTCGAATGTCCACTTCCTTTTATCATGCCTTCATCTTTCTTACATGGTTACAACAGAAGCAAACTTTTCTTTTATATTTTTCACATCTCAGCGCCAACAAGATCCTCAAAAGTCCCAAGAGATTGTGATTTAGTTTGGAAAAATAACTTCCTTCTTTTCAAGTCCCTGGTACAATGATTTTACTGCCTTGTCCTGGCCCTCAGCATTTTTTTGTGCTTCTAGTTCTTTCTATCCCGTTAGAAAACACATAAAATCTTTCTGTCCATTTCATTTTCATATCTCCACATCCCAAAGCTTTTTTGCAGCCTATCCTCTTAATACATGTGCCTTTTTTTTTTAAAAAAAAATCAACCTTCTTGGGGTTTTTGAATCTCTTAAGCTGAAGTAATAATGAGATTTTTTTGAAGAGAAAGAATGAGATAAGGAATTTAGACATGCGCTTGATATAGTAAAGCTCTGTCTCCTTTTATTTTCAATGGAATTTGAAAAATTGAAATCATGCTTATCATTTTCAATCATATTTAATAGCATGTCATTTTATGCCCGTCTTCTCAGAAATATAAATTGCCTCAGTCTCAGAATGGAGTCTTCCTGTATTAATCTACAGCTTTAAGCTGTCTGTTATAGGAGATGGTATTTATTTATTTTGCAGTTATTCAGTAATCTTGATTATTAAGTCATAATCATGAGTTAATCTGAGATGAAGTTCTGTGTTAAGTGTTTATTACCAGTCATCTTCTATTAGTTCTTACTATAGATGCATAAATTGCACCAGATTTAACTTCCCAAGATCATCAATATTTAGTTATCCTTTTTATGAGATATTTTTCCATTTGTTTAAGAGGAAACACTATTGTTTTACTGTGTCTTAAAAGAGAAGTCACTTGAAATTGGAGGTGAGTGTTACAGTTGCAGCCAGGAGTGTCCAAGCTCAAAACACTGAGTCAGCCACTTAGCTTGATACATTTTTTTTTCACCAAGCACAAAATCACAAATTTTTAAAATCAGGCTTTTCATATTCCAAGGGCAATAATTAATTCCTTGACAGTTTCTCATAGATAAGCAATACATAATAACTATATGAACACCAGGTATTACACAGTCTCTCTTATGCTTAAAGACACTCCCATATGTTCTAATGATTTGGACACTGAAATGACTGTCAATTCTAACTGAAAGCTTGACAATACTTTTTATTTAATCTTCTTAAGAATTAGCATTACTATTGGAGAAAATTTTTAGTTACATAATTCAGATGTTACAAAAATTGTAGCATCACATGAACATTCCAGTTTAATGAGCTATAATGATCTTTTAGTGTGTGTTTATTGCAAATGACATGTTTTGTGGACATTCAGGAACATTTCTTTTTCTTTCTCTCTCTGTGTGTGTTTGTGTGTGTGTGATTGTGCATTGGGCTGTGAAACCCAGTCGCTCATGGTATCTATTTCTTTTAATTATCTTAAGTTTCTTAGCATGGGTTATCCTTTGCTAGAACATTTTAAGTGCACACCATAGTATTTGCCACAGGCGGAGTTGTGTTATACAGAAGAGCTTTGAAGTGTGTGTTATATGTAATGGATGGACACTTTCTCTCTGTTGAAAAGCAGATTCAGTCTTCCCTCTCTGGATACCTGGCAATGACCATTCTACTCTATTTCCAGGATATTGTATTTTAGAGAGCGGTCCATAGTCTTTGTCTTGCTGTGACTGTTTGAAGCACTTCACACCCTGTCCAATGAAAATATGTGGGTTCCAAGAGATGTCTACATCGATATTCCCATTGCATTGCAATTGCCAACTTTATCTACAAAAAAGTGGATAAGGAAGATGTGCCATTTTTATACAGTGCAGTTGCTCAGCTCAAAAGCAGAAATGTTCCATATTTCTTCATACAGTCACGAGTTTCCTATAGTTACATTATACATACTTTTGTTCTTAAAATATTTTGAGACAGTTTGCATGAATGCATATGGTATAACATATGTCAGAGGAGATTGGCAAAGTAGATCATTGCATATGAAAATAATTCACAGCGTCTCCTATGATGTAATAATATTCCTTTGTATGTGTGTGTCACATTTTCTTCATCTGCTCACTCATTGATCGCTTCTTAGGAGATCCCTGTGAGACACGTGTGGCAGCTTTCATTGACATTGGATTGAGTTTTTGATGACTGTATTTCCTAATATATATAGAATCAATGACACCATATCTTCTAAAAATCATTATCATTTGGATATACCTTCTGCAATAAGTTGCCCTCATGAACTTTAATTCTTTATTTTATGTACTAAGTATGTGTACAAGACAGAAAACCTGGAAAAAGTCCCACAATGAATGCAAATAATTTTCTGTTTACTTACCTCTATTTAATCGACAATTCAAATTAGAAGTTTCTTCTTAGTCTCTTTGGAGATGTTCTGGCATGTTTTCTTTTTCTCATTTATCAGTATGACTTTAAGATCATACCAGAAGTGCTTATAATGGTTATAATATTCCATTGTGAGATATTTCCCATTTTCTGGTTGCCTCTACCGGAATCTATTTAAATAGGCTCCAATCTTCCAACATTACAACAGAATTGGAGTGAACATTATTCTACATCAATTATTTCCCAAGGTCATATTAGGTATGTTTCTGCTGCTGTGATAAAACATCATAGCTAGAAGTGACTTATTGAAGAGTCTGTTTTGGCTTCTAGTTCTGAGAAAGAAGGCTTTACCATGGTAGGGAGAATGGCAGAAGGAGCAGGAACCTGAGAGATCACAACTCCTTCCACATCAGTGATGTAGAGAGGAAGAACTGGAAGTGGGGGAAGGCTCTAAACCCATCTAACCCCCCTGCAAGGATACGCTTTGTCCATCACACTTCATCCATCACGCCTCCATGGCTTTAAGTCCCATAACCTTCCCAAGTTTCTCTCAGTGTCCCATTTCCAGAGCCAGTGGGTCTTACCCTCTACTTGGTGACAACCAAGAACAATTCCAAGAGCCTGTGTTGTTTTGAGGGGTGGGTGGGGGGTTGGGGGACCTCTCTGACCAATAATTCACAGGGAGGTGTCTGGTCCCTGTTACTGAGATTTAATAATTTGCATCTTTGGGGAGAAACATTGTCTACCCATGGAGGCTACTTTTATCCAAACTACTTTAAAAATTCTTTTTTAGTTTGCTTACAAACTAGTGTAGTTTCTAAGACTTCTTTATACATCTTTCATTTTGGCTAACCCAGCTCTTACCTTCTAATCATGGGCTAGTTCCCTTACTAAGAAAGAAATAGATTCACATATCAGGGAACCATGTAAAAGCTAAAAAGAAGCAGGCGAGAGCTGGGAGAGTTCATTCTGGACCATAGACTTTCCAGAAATGCCATCTCCTCGCTTGCCATTTTAGCCAACTGATGGATTTAAAAATAAATGAAGATAAGGTCTCGTATGCACACTCAGCCTTTGGTAGGAGGGCAGGGCGTTCTGCCCGCCAAGGTGCTAGAGAGTCCTTCAAATACACCATGATACTTTCCCTCCACAGCCGCCTGAAAGCAGAGTATTGATGTTGAAGCCCTTTCTCCGTGGCAATCTGCTCCTAACTGTGAAATAATTCCCACTCTCACATGCTGCCTGGAGTTTGCACGGAATGTAATTTGCCTCCAACTTTTTCTCCTCAGACGGCTAATTTCTCCCTTGAGAATAATTTTAGTAATCTCTTTGAGCTCACCGAAGACCAGCCTAAGCTCCTAAAGATTCAATATGTGCTTTGGACTTCCAAGTCTCATCTGGAATGTGGGAGCTTTCTCTGGCACAGGCAAAGGGAAGAGACTCCACAGGGCTGCCAGTTGGCCAGCTCTGCTTGGAGTCATTATCACCAAACCTGGAAGTAGAAGACAAATCTGTTTTCCTAAAACTTCACTGCATGGAGTTGTTATGGTCCAGATTGTATCAGCGCCTCTCTGCAGCTGAAATATTAATTGGTTGCGCTACTTCTGTGGCTACTGGGGGGAAGTTCTGCCCTTTCCGTAGGAGCTCTGCCTCCCCCAAGTCCGTCCTAGGTATGATGTGTTCAGATTTTATCTTTGAACTAAACAGTTGCACAGTGAGCTTTGTACGGATGAGGAAGTCTGCCGACTGGGGACAATGATCAGCTGCAGGGACCTGGTTTTATACTAGTGTGGAACCCTTCATGAGAGCTGTGGGGAGGAGTGTCTCCGCAGAGGTAGATGAAGGCAAGAGTTTGTCTGTTCGCTTGTGGATCTCATGGGAGCTAATTATTAGAAGAGAAGACGCTCTGGCGGGTACCACCCTCTGCCTGGCAGTGGAACACAGATACAAAGCCCAGTTGGTTTTAATTGCCTCACCCTCGACTTCCTGAGCTTAGGTGCAAAGCTCATTTTCTTGAAATCAAATGGACTTCATCTAAGCCTTCACATCCCTGGTGAGGTGTAGGAGGCCAGGGAGGCAAGGGTGCAGCTCTGGGGACTGACCCAGCTCTCGCCTTTACTGTGCTTTGCTCTTCAGTGGCTGGCAATTCCCCATGCAGGACACAGAGAATTTATGTCCCAACTCTACCTCCATTATTGTCTTCAGGAGTTCATTTTCCCCACAGGATGCCAGTTCCTCTGATCCTGCATCTGTCAAGACCTCTTTAAGATCCCCAAGTTTTTGCCCAGGGAACTCCCTTGGCTTCTTGGGAGTTTTGTCTTATCAGCATTAAAACTCAGCTCCCATGTAAGCTGGTCAGTGCAGTGGGCTAGCCTTCTGCTTCCTGCTGCCAAGGAGAAAATCCTATGCTCATTTGTCTCCAGTTTTGGAACTGCCCAATCAGAAGGTGCTTTGGAAAATCTTTTGTGTTACAGGTTTGGAGAAAATGCAAACACTGTGCATCGTTGGGAGTGATTCTATTTTGATTAGCAGCTGTCAAGAATTTTGTTTTGTTTTGTTTGTTTTGAGACAGGGTTTCTCTGTGTAGCTTTGGAGCCTACCCTGGAACTCACTCTGTAGACTAAGCTGGCCTTGAACTCACAGAGATCCACCTGCCTCTGCCTCCCGAGTGCTGGGAAAGAAATTTGTTTTCAAAACTGGACACTTTTTTTTAACCTATGTTCCTGTCTTTCTTACAGACCTATTGTATGACCTCTAAAATATTTGTTTTAAGATTTATTTTTATTCTCAATTATGTGTCTTAAAGGGTTGGATTAATTTCATGTCTTTCTTAGTTATTGCTTATTTTCACTGAAAGGCTTGTCTTTCCTTTTTGATATCAAGAAGTACGATTTGTCTATTACATTTGAAACAAATTTTACTTGCTTTTAAAATGTCTATAATTTGATCTATAATTGGAGAATAACACTAGGGCTTATTATTAAAACAAGTTATACAAGGTAACTTGGATAATTCTGGAAGGAGCAGTTTATCATTGCCAAAAAATATTCCAGCAATTTTACATCTCAGTGATACAGAGCAGAGTGTAAGAGTTCAGAAACGTGGGAGAGAAAGGGCTTGTCGAGGGACTTTGCTGTGGGGATTAGATGACGTCATCTTAGACTTGTCTCCAGGGCTTTAGAATTCAACCAAGAGCATACGCATGGGCATTTCAAACTCTTCTTATTCCATTCCATTTGGAGAGTGAATTAACAGCTCATTGATACACATTAAAGAAAAACAGTTGAGATATTATAAAAAACCATAAAAGCAGCAATTACTGAGCTACAGAGAGGAAGAGCAGAGAAGTATAACAGAATAATAAATGAAGCCGAGAACCCAAATGCTGTGGGATCTCTCTGGCTCTCCAAGTGACCTCTCACCTTACTCTGCGGTGGTCGTGTCCTGGAACAGTTATTCAACCTCTCTTCTTTGGTGTTGTAAATTATAAAAATGAGCATATCCCATCACAATTGTTGCAATTAAGTAAATCATTAGATAAAGTTCTTATGGTAGTATCTGAAATGTGTTGAATATTCAACAAGCCAAAGCTAGATTTACAAGAACAGATACTGAATATATTCTAACTTAACAGAACCCTAGATTCCAAAGTGGAATTTTAGACCAGTCAGTTCATTCCTTTCTTTATTTGATGCAATCCTTAAGAATCTCTGGTTGATATAAGATGGTCTTTTGTATATTCAGAATTTAAGCTTTTACCACTGTGACATTTGTAGACTAAAATAATCTTCCTAGACTTGTCCCACACTCTGAAGTGCTAGGAAATAGCCACCCCAGTCCTTTGCTTCTCTTGTATGGAGTCAGAGAGCAATGCCGGGTTGTCTCCCATGTGTTAGCCAATACAATAGCAACTTGCTGGCCAAGGGTTGGAGCTAAATTGGCGAACCCCAGCCTCATTAAGAGAACCCTGTCTCCAAAAGTAAGGTGGAGCATGACTGAGTAAGACACTTGATAGTGATGTCCTGCTTTCTCATGCACCATTACATATGTGCATGCATAGCAGTACATACATGTGCATACATGGAACATGTGAACATGTGTATACATACACAGAAAGACACAGGAACAGCAGAGGGAGAAATAACAGAAAAGACAGCTTCATCTGACATAAGGCTAAACTGGCAGGAGCAATTATGGGCAACATTTAAATAGAAGCTGGTGGATCTAGCAGCTGGATTATTTTAAAGGGCCAAGGGTTAGTTATGCTAAGCCATGTGATAAATTTAATAAGTCTGACATGTAAAGAAAGCTCCCTGCATCCACTTTCCTAGAGCTCCAGAATCTTTTTGCCTCCCTGGATCACTTTGAGACCCTGATGAGAGACAGACTCCTCCCTGCCAAGATTCACATATGTAGACTCTGACTTGGAATTCAGAACGGTGTTCATCTTCAGAAGCCCTTCCACACATCCTCAACCCCCCTAAGATCCCCAAATGACAGTTCTTGGTCCTTCAGCAGCTGCTAAGTTTGTCCTTTGCCTAGGCTCATCCCTTGGATGTTGTTTCTGGGCTGCAATCCAAGCTTCTGTAGTGTTCCCTGGCCTCTGGCCAACAGCATCCACACGGCTCTGCACATTTCCTTATCGGAACAGGCAGCAAAGACATGCTGAGACACCCAGGCAGAGCAAAAGCTCCTTTTAGTTCATTTTCATATGATTTCTCAGTGTCCTCGGGAAAGAAACTGCCTCTGAGAGCTGTGTTGAAGCTGGCGAAGGACCGTGTAGAAAGCCATCCGTACTTTGGCCTGTGTGCCTCCGACTTTCCATCCTCAGTCTGTTTGGAGAGACCTGCCGCTCGCCAAGGTTTGGATTAGTTTATCCACTAACAAGGCATCGCTCACACCCTGCTTCCCACAGCCAGCACACTGGGCAAAGCAGCTTAGCTGTTAGAGATCTCATACAAGTCCAAGGGAGAGATTAGTCTCAGATAACACCAAGGGTAAGGCACCGGTGACCCTGACCTTGAGCTAGGAGAGGTATGGAAATGAGCATTTATTGGATACCAAGTGTATGCCGTCAGTCTACCGAGTGCATGGTTCTCAAGAACTCTAAGAGCTAGGGCTAGTTATTTCAGATTTCAAAAGGGAATCTTGTAGGACAGCTGAGTTTAATTTGGAATCTATCGCGTCACCATGCACAGGGGTAGCTTTGACATTGTTATCCGAGATGCTGCAGCTTAGGTGCCCCATGAGGCATGACTGCAGTAACAGGGAGTGTTTTGACCTGATCCTTCAGTGTCCCCAGGATTCAGATCAAAACGAAGCCAGTAATGATGATGTTCATAGAGCTTCAGACAGTAGCAAGGACCCTTCTGAAAATTAGGCTAGAAGTCAAGCCATGCCACATCCTGGAGAAAGAATCTGGATGCCTTTGCCGCCCACCCCGTGTCCTGAAATCTTGAGGGACACTGAATCCCAACCCGGTGGGCTAACTTTAACACAGTATTAGCGTTCAACCTGTGGAATGGTTGCTACTTGCTGCCTTTAGCGAGGTTTACAGTGAGGACTGCAGGGGAGAAGTAGAACAGGAAACACAGAAAACACACAGTTTGGCCAGGCAGAGAGGGAGTGTGAATGAAGCGGCTCTCACCATTGAAGAGATGGTTGAGGTGAGTACTCCTTTGCTCCTGTACCCATTTGTGGTGTCCTCATGGTTTCCCAACTAGTGACTTTAGCTTCTCCGTGTCTTCTGGGATAGAAGCATTCTGGGTGACCCCAAGGGTCTTCCAACCTAGTTTCCATGGTAACAGAGAACTGACGTGGGAGTCCTCAATAGACCCAAGAGGGTTACATGTTCTGAGGGAGAACTTGTTCTTTGAAGCCACTTAAATGTAGAGGTGCTTGTCACCTCACTACAGCCAAATTGATTTTACCTGGCATGGCCTCCTATGCTAGCCAGGTACTGTAGAACACCCTAGCACATGCTCATGACAGTGTCCCTTGGCCCTGCAGTCTGAATCAGCACTTGAATAACACTCTAACTCACAGTGGGAGTGGACAGTTCTGGGAAGAACGGGAGGCTGCACCACTCATGTCTTTTAATGTCTTGAGTAGAAACAGGATTTTCTTCACCCTTTTTCGGCCTCCCCCAAGGTATGGGCACTCTGAGCGTCACTAGGAGGGAAGGCTGCTGTGACAAGCCATCAGACTGCCCAGGGTCCTCTTTTCTCCTCCAGACAGTGACTTGGGATGCCTTCCTCACTTGAGAGGATGTACCTCTGTCTCATCCAATCAGAGCTGGAGGATGCTCACTGCATAGACTATGGAGGATGCTCGTTGCTGCATAGACTGTGAAAGATGTTCTCTGCATAGACTATGGAGGGCTTAGGTTGTTCTTTAGGAGGTGACTCTGTGTCAGGATAAATCAGAAGATTCAAATAGAATGTGGAATGGAACAGGGCCTCACTTACTACCTACCCAACATGTCACATGGTTCCAGACCACCTCCAAAGAAGTACCCCTTGGCTGATAAAAATTCATGAGCAGGAGGATGAAGCAACTGGCTCCTAATGGCAGGTTAGTGGGTGCTGGCATCCGAAGTTGACAGTGATTGATATTCAGAAGATGGCCCTTCTAAAGGGCCAGAGCCACTCCTCAGGTGGGAGTTTCGAGTTTCTGAAGCTCAGCGGAATGCTGTGTCACCCTGATGCCCCGGAGATACAGAATGCAGGCTTTTTGTCTTAGTGTGTGTTTTGATTTCCTTTCAGAGAGAGGGGGTGAAGGTCAGTCAGAGATGAAGAGTAAGGGTACAATGAGGGTGAGAGCAAATGTGAGATTAAGGGTAGCGGGAACATGGGGTCCAGGTAGGGGTGGGGCTAAGGCAAGACAGGCAAGTCTGACCGCCACAGCTTCAGGGCATTTACAGCGTCTGAGAATTCCTCCTGGCAACTCTCTCCTATGCTGTTTATAGTTGTTGTTTTTTTTTTTTTAGTTTTTTTTTGTACCTGCCATTCCTTTAGTGTTGTGAGGAAATGCGTTAGTATTCTGTTTGGACTACTGTGGATTCAATGCCTGTATATTTTCTTTTGTCTCTTCCATTCAAATATAGCCTCTGCTTTTGTATTTTTCTTTCTATTTGGCCATCCTCTCTCAGGCGGCTATTTTTCTTACCTCACTCTCAACTGATTTTACCACCTTGCCTGTTGCAATTTTTGCCTTGACATCTCTGGTGTTTTTATATTTTCAAGTGTTTGAAAGTTAATTTTTCTTGTGTTTTCTTAATACATCACTTGAAGACGAAGAACAAATTATTATTTGGTAACAAGGACTGCTGACCAGAGGACAAAATTAGAAGGAATTCCTTAACATTAAAAATAAGGAAAATGGATGTGGCAATGCCAGGGCTCAAAACAGTCTGATGACTGGAACTGCAGAGCAGTTCAGAGAGGCTAAGATGAAAAATAGGTAAGATGAGTCTCACAGAAGTAGCTCAAGGCTGTCTGTTGGGTAATGAATTAGAAAGAACGCAGCCTCAAACAGCCTAGTTCTCTACCCTGAGAGAAAATTGAACACACACATACACACAAACACATACACACACGTATACACACACCTGCACCTGCAGGGACTGGAACTGTTTTCTTATGTATAGACCTACAGAGAATATATAGAAGAATTAACATCAAAATGGTAGGTAACAGGCTCTCCTTTCCCTGAGACAAACTGTTAGAATGGGGAGCAGTACATGGAGATCATTTTATTTTTTGTCTGTGTGTGTATGTGTGTGCATGTGTGTGCATGCATGTGTGTGTGGGTTTGTGTGCATATGGAGGCTTTAAACTGACACCGGGAAGCTTCCCCAATCTCCCTCCAGCGTATTTATTGAAGTAAGACGTCATCCAGACCTCACCAGATGGCTCATCTAGTTGTCAGTTTGCCTCTGAGACCTCTGACTGCCCCTCTAGCTTTGGGATTACAGGTGGCTCCTGCATTCTCCTTTTTTATAAAATGGTTTCAGTCCTCAGGTGTTGACCACTGAGCAATCTCCACTGCCTGAAAATTGTGTTTCTTTGTGTGCCTTTCTGCATGGATTATTTGATGGTGTATTAACATAACATTTACATACTATTTGTTTAAAACTCAAGGGATTATCACCATTCATTAACCTGGAAACCCCATAAATGTTAGATGATGAATGCCTGCCATCCCAGCACTCAGGAGGTAGAGGTAGAGCATTGCCAGTTCAGCCTGGTGAGAGGCTGTTCCAAAAATAAAACAGAACAAAGTAACCCATCCGAGTTGGCAACATTAAAACTCCAAGTCTTAATCAATTAATATGGGGACACTGGGATCCCCAAGGATCATGACATAAATGAAGCTGTGTTGAGCTTACACCCCATCTGTGTGCAGGGTGGTAGAACTGATATATGGGGGTTGAGCATTTTATAAATTATAAATTTTATAAATAAAATTTCCTTGAGAACTAATTAAGAAATGAAGCTAAAACCACAAAGTTTCACACAGTGTAAGAAAGAATCCTGGTGACATCCTGGTGAATTCCACAAATGCTAAATTGGCATCCTCAGACTACAGCAGACCCCAGCCCTCTACTCTCTTAAAACAATATTAAGACCCACGTGTTTTCAGTGACACAAAAGGAAGAAGGTACAAATTCAGATAAATGACTAATTGCCATGATCTTCTGTAAGTCTGTTAAACCTTCATGGCGGGAGATTTACATTGTCGTGGAATATGAGTTCTTGCCATCACTGAACAGAAATCCATCTTACAGCTTTGCTCCAACATATGCTTGACTTCCTGGTGGGAAAAGACACCTTCCCTGCCTGGAGTTCTTTTTCCGCCATGGCTTTTTAGGCCAGAAATACACAGGGGAAATGGACAGTAGAGTATGACCCAGACGGTGATGAAAACTGCAGACCTGTGCTCAGCACCATGCCTGGCCACGGGGCCTGGTGCCATGGAGAGAAATGGATTTAGTGTGGGTTTCCATGTTCACGTTTTACTGAGATGCCCTGGAATCAAAAGGGAAACCTGCTTCCCTCACCTCCACGTGCCACTGTCAGGGTGGACTGACTTTTGCAATTTGAACACTAAATCTTGACCTCTTTCCCTGGAAGAGTTTCTTACTCTCTCCCTTCCTTCCTTTCTTCCTTTCTCTCTCTCCTCTCCTCCTTCTCTCTCTCTCTCTCCCTCTCTCCCTCCCTCTCTCCCTCCCTTCCTTCCTTCCTTTTGTTTTTTTTCTTATAAAACTTTAACAGCCCTCAGAATGTGAGATAGGTGTTTATTATTTAATTGCATTTATTGTGAGATCACAGAACACATTTGTGAGTGGTCTGTCCTGGAAAGCTATTTTTTTTTAAAATAATCTTTATCCTGATTAAAAGAAAGCATGAAATAATACAAAGGAAATATTTTCTCAACACTGGTGAGCTGGTGTGAATTTTCCCATCTGCTGTCACTCAAAGTGAGGCTCAAATTCCCTAAGGCAAAAGTCCTCAGCCATCTACCCAGCAGCAGACTTGGAAGAGAGATGTCCTCAAAGGGCACATCACAGTCAAGGCTGGGATTTACACCTAGACTTTTTCCAAGTGACTGGAACCGCGGCACATTTAGAACATTCATAAACAGTAAATTATTGAATAACAGTCATACCACCCTAGACAAAACTCTTGGAAATGTCCCTTCACATTTGGAGAATGACTAGGAGCCACTGGCTTCCTTCAGGGTCCTGAAGTTCAAATAACAATAGGGAACCATGAGGATGTGTGTCAGACATGGAGACCAGAGTGTAGCTCTCAGGTACTGGTCCAATAGCCACTTATTGAGAACTGTAGGACTTGTTAAAGTAAGATTCACACAGTAGTTCCATCTCTGTATCCTAACACAAAGTAGCTTAGGGGACAATGGGCTTAGTTTAGCCCACCTCACCAATGACTCCCAGGGTGCAGTCCTTCACTGCCGGAGAAGCCACAATAGCAGCAGCTTGTGCCAGCTGCTCATGTCACACCATGGTCAAGAGCAGAGAGAAGTGGTCTGTGCATATTTACACATGCTCAGTCAGCTCTCTATACTACGAGGCCCAGCTCTCCTGCTTGGGGAATGGTGCCGCCCACGGTGGAAATATTTACAATGTAAATCAACGAAGGAAACGCAATCAAGACAAACCTTAACAGATATGACCACGGGCCAAATTTAGCTAGATAACCCATCCCTAACTGAAACCCTTCCCAGGTTATCAAACATCATGTCACATTGACAGTATAAACTAATCATGACAGGATGCACATTAAATCTTTGACTTCTACAGCCCACAGCCCACAGCTTCTGAAAGAGCAGCTATGAGCTCAGTTTGCTTTAGGTCTAGTTTCTCAGAGTTTGGCTTCTAACTCACTCACTTAGTCCCTCAGGCATGAGCATTCCAGACTGGCTTTCAGTGATCTCTGTGTTATTCCTGGTAATCTAAGCATAGTCCAAGGTATGGGCCATGCAAACCATATTCAGTTTTTAGAGGCCACATTGGATGTAACTATAGGTTTGAATTTGAAATATTCCTGAAGGTTAATGTTTTTAAATGCATCTCAGGCTTATAATGCTGTATGGGAGGTGTGGAGTCTGTAGGAAACAGAAACACTGAAAGAGGGGCGTGGAAGCTTCTAAGTATCCCTAGTTCTAGCCTGCTTCTCCTTTCCTCCTGTCTACAGTATCAATAAACTATAACCCCACGCTGACGTGGGAGAATTGTCTGTATTCTGTCAATCATGTATTTTAATAAAACGCTGATT
>LOJH01025357.1:722-14158 GCA_001685095.1 Ellobius talpinus
GAGTAGGACTCAGCCATTGATAAGTTTAATGGAGGCCCGAGTCTCAGTAGTTTAACCTGAAGCAATACCTGGTTGCAGGAAGAACCAACCACAAACTGAGATTACCCAGGCACCATCCAAGAACAGACCATCCAAAGGAAATGCCTAAAGTTCCAACTATTGTAGATAGGATCACTTGCCAGCACACACTCATCACGACACCCCTAGACAAATGTTAGTCAATCAGAGGCCCTGAATCTTAGAAATCCCTCACCTTCACCTTTACTTCTATAAAAACCCAACTTTAACTGTGCTTGGGGCTCTCCTATTATTTCAATATGTTGGACTTGTGGAGAGACCGAGTTTGCAAACTGGAATAAAATAAAGGCTCAACTGGGTGGTGGTGGCGCATGCCTTCAATCCCAGCACTAGGGAGGCAGAGGCAGGCGAATCTCTGTGAGTTCGAGGCCAGCCTGGTCTACAAGACTAGTTTCCAGGATGGGCTCCAAAGCGACAGAGAAACCCTGTCTCGAAAAACAATACAAAACAAAACAAAAATAAAGGCTCTTTGCTTTTACATACGAGACTCGGTCTCCTTGTTGGTTTTTAGGGGATTTTGTGGATCTGGGCATAACATGTATTCGTGTGTGTATAAGTGTGTTTGTGTATACTCTGCTTATTATTCTCCAGAATTCTTGGATGTTGTCACTCATTAGAAATTTAAACTTCTTATCCATTATTTTGTCAAAATTCCTCTGTCCTACTTCTCTATCTTTCATCTTGGATCCAATAATACGCACAGGTAACCAATCACTTATGATTCCCAAGTTCCTTCTATAAAACAGCATCTGTATGTTACCTGCTCACATTCCTCTGTCTGCTTCAAATGACCTCTAGCTTACTTATAACACTCAGTACAGTAAGTCTGTGTGTGTTTCCTGCAGATCTAATTAGCATTTTCATCCTGCGGTGTAGCTCAGATACGGATGGGCAACTGTTTCCACAACCCATCAGCCAGCATTGCCCTCTGAGTGCATAGTAACCTGTGTCGGATCTTCTCCTTAGGTGCTTGGCTAAGTCATTTAGAGCAATTGTTCCCAACCTGTGGGCCGCAACCCCCACAAGGGTTGCATATCAGATGTTTAACATTATGATTCCTAACAGTAGCACAATTACAGTTGTGGAGTAGCAACGAAATAATGTTATGGTTGGGGTCAGCACAGCATGAGGAACTGTGTTGAAGGGTCGTAGTCTAAGGAAGGTTGGGAACCCCTGACTTAGAGCAAAGTTACCGCTATTTGACAACGTAGATGGAGGTGACCAAAGGGTTCTCTGGCGTTCCTACTACTTTCCAGGTGATATTCTTCCTCTGTCACTTGGCTAAGATTATTTTGAGCCCAAGCATCTTCAAATGAAAATGTCGACTAGTTGAAGGCTTGAATTCCTTTTTTTTTTTTTTACAGCTTTTCACAACTCAGGTTGATCTTTGTATTGCCTAACCCCACAGAAACCCTTTTCTCCCACGGCATTCAAGGGAGAGATGGATTTCTCACCTTGGTTCACTTAACCTCTCAGTAGAATTTCACATACGTGGTCGCCGTACTTTGAAACCCGTTCTTCCTGTTCACACTGCGGCACTCTGTTGTCTGCTTTATCCTTTCCCATGACCTACAGCTCCTGGGTACATTGGGCACATTCTGCTATCCAGGCTTTGGTTTTTCAGTATTCCAGGGTTCAGCTAAAGTGGTTTATTTTTCTCCATACTTATTGTGTTTCCTTGGCCAAATCATCCAAGGCCACAATTTTGAATATGTTCTAGGTATAGATAACTCCATAATTAATCTCTGGACTGAGCTCCACGTGTCTAATGACTTTAACACTGTGAGACCCAGAAAGAACAGTGGATTCTACATCCCTTTGCC
Organism: Ellobius talpinus; assembly: GCA_001685095.1. NCBI lineage: Eukaryota > Metazoa > Chordata > Mammalia > Rodentia > Cricetidae > Ellobius > Ellobius talpinus. The sequence goes on from LOJH01025357.1 coordinate 2,624, forward strand.
TCAGCTCTCTTTCATCTCATGCTCTCCTAGCTGGGCCGCACCGACAGAAAGTGACTCTGTTGCTCTTTACTGAGCTCCATATTCAGGTCATTAGCAAGTCAGATCGGCTTGCCTCTAAAGCTTATCCACATATTATATGCCATCTATGTATTGCCCTTTGCTTAATCGTCAGTTTGCTCGTCCTGCTTCATCGCGACACAGCCAGGTTCTTCTCCTGACCTTTTGATGCGTCTTGTTTTAAGTTAGTTTATTATGAGTGAGGTTTTGTAAAAAGATTCACCCCGTATGCTACTATATTCCTTTTGTTTGTTGTTGCTCCAATATTCTCCATGCACAGAATAGTTCAGATATTGAATTCTAAATAGACACTAGTTGAATAAAAATCAATGTGAACTTTTACAGCAGAGGAATCTTTTAATAGTTTTATACAATCTCTCTTAACTGAGTCACATTTAAATTTATAAATTCTTTATCAGAACGTGTCCTGCAGTTTTGAACCATGGACATGAACAGAAGCAGTTCCAGACAGCAGTGGCTCATTATTTTATCAAAGATAACTACATTTAAAGATCTGTGTGAACGACACTCTCATAAGAGACTCGGAAGAAATCTCTGTAGCCTCCTGCCGAGGAATTAACACTCTAAGAAGTTTAAAAATATTAATGTTGGCTTTTGAAAAGATTCTTCAGAAAGGAGGTCCCTCTTAATCCGTGGATTTAGAGCAGACCATTAAAAGTTGAGTGGTTAATGGAATTTAGTACTTAAAGTTACTCCAGCACTTCCCAAAGCCCTCCTCACCTTGTGGCTGCATTGCTATGTTTAATCCTGCCTTCTAGTAACCACTTTGACCAAATAACCAAACCCAACCTTATTAGAGAAATGTTCCAGCCAGGCGGTGGCATATGCCTATAATCCTAACTCTTGGGAGGCAGAAGCAGGAGAATTTGCTAAATTTCAGGCAAACCTGGGCTACATAGTGAGACCTTATCTCAACAAAACAAAACAAAACAACAAAACAGCAAAACAATAACAACAACAACAAAACAAAAACAAGGAGGGAACTCGGAGCTGAGGGAGGGACAGAGGGACTGAGCAGGAGGGTTCTGGCTTCTGCCTGGGGGGCACTGAGAAGCTCTGGGGACCCCAGACCCTGTGGATTCTCCAGTGTGAACTAGGAAGAGAAGCCTGGCTTCTTTCTTTCTTTTTGTTTTTCTCCACCCTGGAAAGATGGCTACCAATACCTCACTTTCAGGGTGCTCTTGGCATCTGGGGTGGTGCAGAGTGCCGACCCCACGCCTTGGTGGATCTCGAAAGCTGCTCTGGATCTTCCCTGAAATGTTATGGACAAAAAATAACGGAACAGGAACACCCGCTGTGGCTAGAAGGCAAAGCAGGAGGGGGTGGGCTGTGAGTTAGGGATGGGCAGAGATTTGACTCTGAAGAGAAAATTCTTACTGGGTCAAGGCTACTTTTGCATAATTCTATTATCACTAGGAAGAGGAGAAATAATCATATTAGGTGTGTGCTGTCCTGCTTGTCTTATCTTACCTTGCGTTTGAAGTCGCACAGGCTTTCTGTGAGTGACTTGCTCAGAAGCCACCAATCAGTAAGGCGGGTGCTGCCAGGAGCAAAGCTGAGGAGTTTTTGATGTTGACAATGACAGGCGTTTCTGTGTGGAAAGGGTAATCCATTTAGACAGAGTTGTGTGTGTGTGTGTGTGTGTGTGTGTGTGTGTGTGTGTGTGGTGTTACTTTCCACAACAGAGGGGCAGTTCCATCCGGGGTGTTGCCTCAGGCAAGGGGAGCACAGGCCATCTATCCACATAGTTGTGGGAGATCCAGGTGCTGAGAGGCTTGTGCCTTCAGGTCCTCCTATTGAAAACGGGCATTCGCACATCGGGCTACTAAGAGCACTGACTTCACGTCATCTGCTTACAGAACCCAGGTGTTTCCATTACCCGCACTGAGTTTCTGAGCGGTGTGCCTCTTCCTGGAGACCAGCACAGTTCCCTGTCCAATCCTCTGACTCTTCTGTCTTGAAGTGGGCCTTATCAGAAGACTCTCTTACATTAAGTGGCCTTGGGCTGGCTAGGGAAATGTTACAGCTCTTGTTTCACATGTGCACGTTGCGTATTTCCATGATAGAGACCAGGTGAGAGACGGTCTAAAGGGAAGAGGACTTCAAGAAAGGGGGGCGGGAGGAAGGAGGACTGGTTGTTTCATGCTCTCCCCTTGGGGGGGGGAAACGTTTTTAAAGGGAAAAAACCTCTACTCTTTGTAAAAATACAAGTACTTTTTAAAAAATAAGTTTATGCTAATTTTACCTAATTTTGGGTTTTGTCGCGACATCTTCACACACATATATGTAATGTATTTACCCTTTTCTGTTCCCCCTCCCCCTTTGTTGATCCTCTTCTTCTTCAGCCTATTCTTTGTTCTGTTTTCCTGTTGTTTATTTATGTGCTTGTTGCTTTAGATGACCTAATAAGTTTCACAAGGGTTGCTTATGGGATCCTTGGGCGAGGTGTTATTTATAGACTCATGGGATTTTTAGCAGAACTGGATCATTGAGGAAAATGTAATGCTGCTCAATCTTCCATGTTCTTCTTCAATGTTCCCTGAGCCTTATAGGGTGATATAAAGGTCCCATTATCACTGAGCCTTCTTATTCTCGATGCTTTGTTCAGTTACAGCTGCCCAAAGTTCTCTGACCAAAGTTGATAGCAACACCAAATGATGTGGATAAGCAGAATCATTTAGACAGAAATTTGGTGGGCATCACACCCATTTAGAAAAGTAACAGCAGTCCTCTCCTCACTGTGAGGATGCAAGTAAAAAACCAAAACACCAAAATATTCAAAAGGTTGCAAATGATCTATTTTTGTAACAGTCTGCCCCTCAGCCCTCAGACTATACCTCTGGCCATTCCAGAACACACTATGTACACCAGGCTGGCCTTGAACTCAGAGATCCTCCTGCTTCTGCCTCCTGAGTGCTGGGATTAAAGGTGTGTGCCACTATGCCCAGCTAGCGACAGAGTTTTATCATCTAGTTCTTGGACAACTAACAGCCATGGTAAATGTCTGGGTCATGGACTTCCCTAAGCAATAAGTTGTGGGGAATCGTCCAATCCTGACACTGGCATTTCCATCAAATAACTTGTCGTTTCTGGGAGCAGCTTTATCCATTCAAATAGGATACTTCCATTAAAACTCTTTTTTTAACTCTTTTTTTTAAAAAAGTTTGCTATCAGGTTTTCTCATGACCTTTAACACATTTGAAGTTTTTGTTGATCCCCCAACCTTTTCTCTCCCTCATCCAGCTCCCTGCTTAAACATTCCTTCTTCCTCCAGTGGTCCCCCTCCCACAGCTCCCTTCTTTCCTTAAGTCTGTCACAGGACACCCGCAATTCCTTTTAAGCCACATGACATTTGTCACTAAGCCGCTGACGTAGGACAACATTGCACGGCTCTTACATCCCAGACTTCACTCTGTTTAGGCAAGAGCTTTGTCCGCATAGGCGAGAAGCCTTGTTAAAGTAACCTCGCTTAGGGGCGCCACGTAACCTGAGATCTCCCTAGAGATCATGACACTAAGTGTTCTACAGATGAAAGAGCAAACGAGTAAGGGCACATACAGACATGCTGCCGGGGTGAGGTAGGCCAGAGTTGTGGAAAAAAATCACACATTCCTAGCACCTTAGACTTTCCAATATGGATAAGGCTTAGAGGATTAGAGAGCAACGGATCAGGCTGAAAAGAAAAAAAGTCAGGCCTAGGCAGGGTATGGAAGACCTGTATTCTAGAATAATGAGTTTCCTGTTCTAGAAGTTGTGAATGATTTTCTAGTTGCTTAAGGCATCTTATATTCAAATGAGCACTTGCGGTAGGCATCGTGAACATAGGCAGCTTACATACCCATTATAGATTCTCACGCTCATGGAAAATATTACTACGCCGACCACAGCCTTGTATTCCCTGAGCAATTTCAAAATCCTTCACCGGAAACTTTTGGACAACTATTAACAAAAGGTCATGTTATTCCCTACTTAAAACCTATTTATTCTGATCCGTCCATGGGGAAATCTATGGTTCAGAAGAAGGGAGCATGGCTTGATGAGACCCTGGGATGGTGCATGAGGTGAGGACCACAAGGTATTGAAACTGGCCTGCTCAGAGCTGCGAGAGCCACGTATGCTTTTCCTCCCAAACCCACCATGGACAAGAATTCTGAGTAGGAATTCTACCTTTAATTAGTGGTCGTTTGATCAGCTCTAAGGTCAGTGGACCACCAAGGGGGCTGTCTGTGCCAAGGAAATCAGCAACTTCTACAAGTAAGGGTGTGTGTGCGTGTGTGTGTGCATCTGTGTGGGCACATATGTGTGTTTTCTGGGGGGTGGAATATTTATTTATTTACTTTGTGAACTGTTTGTTAAACGTTTGCTTATGCAACACTGACTGAGGGTGAAGTGCCAGAAAGAGGAAAATGGAAGAGGAATTCACAGTTCTTAATTACACTCTGCATTGCCTAACCACTGTTAGACCAGAATCCGAGATAATCAATTTACAAAGAAAAATCTTTTAATTTGGATCAGTTTTGAAATGTCTAGCCTAGGACACTTTGTTGCTTTGGGCCTGTCATGGTGCATCATGGGAGGAAGGTATAGCATAAAGCCAAAGCCAGGGACCCAGTGCATTCTTCTGACCACCAGCCATATTCGTGGTGCACATACCTACATACATGCAGACAAAACCTTCATGCATAAAGACACTTGCAGCCTACAAGTAAATCAGAATGGAAAGGGATGGGTGTGATAGCATTTTCCTTTCATCCTAGCAGGTGGGAGACAGAGGCAGGCTGATATGTGAGTTGAGCCCAATTAGGCAGAAGAGACTCAGGTCCCACAATCCCCTCCAGGACATGCCACCAGCCACCTGAAGCCCACAGTAGGCCTACCTTCTAGGGGTTCTGTGAAGAACCCACAGTAGGCCTACCTTCTGGGGATTCTGTGAAAAGCTCATAGTAGGCCTACCTTCTAGGGATTCTGTGAAGGGCTCACAGTAGGCCTACCTTCTAGGGATTCTGTGAAGAGCTCACAGTAGGCCTACCTTCTAGGGGTTCTGTGAAGAGCCCACAGTAGACCTATCTTCTAGGGATTCTGTGAAAAGCTCACAGTAGGCCTACCTTCTAGGGGTTCTGTGAAGAGCTCACAGTAGGCCTACCTTCTAGGGGTTCTGAGATTTTCCTACATCACCGAGCTGGAAACCAAACCTGTCATCCCTGATCTTTGGAGACATTCTAGATGCAAATTCTCATTTCTCCTCTCCCTTCTCTCTCATTGAAGTCCCTCAAATGGCTCCCTCAGTTCTCCCCTCTGCACCGTGATGGCCACCACAAGCCACATCCAGCCACACAGAAGATTCACCTGTGTTTCTGCCTCGAGTCAGATTTATACTTTAGAAAAGCAACCCTGACTATGGAGTATCAGATAGAGACAGACTGAAGGGTATGCTATCAGAGAAGACGTCACAGGCAAGGAAATCACATGGCAATCTAACCGTTCTCATCCAAATAAAAGACGATAAAGCCTAAGCTAAGACAGGAGGCAGGGATGGTGAAGGGAGAACAGATCTATCAATCATTCTAGAAACAACTGGAAGGACTTCTTGATGGATTAGGTGTCAGGACGAGGAACGAAAAAGCACACAATCTGCCCAAGTTTCAGATGATTTCATCATTCACCAAGCTAAGGCCTAGGGAAGGAGTGGCAGGCTATGGTGGAGCACTACAGATAGAATCTTAGAGCAGATTGTGATGCCCGAGTGCCATGTAGGTGGGGCTAAGTCTTAAAGAAGCAGAGGGGAACAAAGTGTGTTCTGAAGGTCAGTGGATAGAACTGGACAGTAGCAGGCTTGCTTTTGGGTCACCAACCAGCTCCCAAATCACGACACAGAGGCTTACTAGTTATGAATGTTTGGCCTTGAGATTTTTACCTTTTTTTTTAAGGCATGCACCGCTACCACCTGGCTAGATTTTTACTTTTTTTTTAATTCTATATGTCTTACTCTGTGTCTATCTGGCTGGTGGCTGCTTGGCTGACTGGCCCTCGGCGTCCCTCTTTCCTTCTCCCCCATTCTCTCTTCTCTCAAGCCTAGATCCCTCCTCCTATTTATTCTTTCTGCTGCCAAGCCCTGCCTATCCCTTTCCTGCCTAGCTTTTGGCCATTTAGCTTTTTATTAGACCAATCAGATGCCTTAGGCAGGCAAGGTGAAGCAGCAACAGATCTTTATATAACTAGACAAATGCAACATAAACAAATTTAACACATCTTTGCCTAGTTAAACAAATGTGGCATAAACAAATGTAACACACCTTTACATTGGTAAAGTAATATTCCACAATGTAAACAAATGTAACACATCTTTACAAAGTTAAAGTACATAAAGTTAAAGTATGTCAAGTATGCATTGTCTAACACTGGACACTAGGTCATTAGAAGGCATCACCATGCAGACAGACTGCAGAAACATACATGGGAAATACAATATTTAAAGGATATGCAACGAAATAAGGGTCAGCAGGACAGGAGAAGGAGCGGTCAGCGCAGTGGGAGGAGCTCTGGAAGGTTGGTCAGGATATTAAGAGAGCCGGTGGCGCTCAGTATGAAACACTGGGTCAAGAAAGACACGGTGAGTGTGGTGGTTTGAATGAGAATGTCCCCCGGAGCTCACACATCTGAAGCCTCCTCGGTCCTCAGTTGGTGGCTCTGTTTGGGTGGGTCTAGGAGGTTTCATCTTGATGGAAGAATAAGGTCACTGGGGGTGGGTGTTGAGGCTTCTAAGTCACCATTTCCAGTTCCTTCTTTCTGCGTTCTGCTTTGTGGTTTTAGACGTGAGCCTTCAGCTTCTGTGCCAGTCACTGTGCCCACCTGCTATCCTGCTTCCCCATGGTGACGGTGATGATTCTCATTACCCTGGAAGCACAGCACCAATAAACCACCCTGTCTAAGCTGCCTTGGCCATGGCGTTTAATCCCAACACTGGAGAAGTAACTAGTCTGAGGGGTGAGAATAAATGCAAACGGATAGGTTTTAATTAGTTAGAAATGGAAGGAAAACATTCTGCCTTCTCTTGAAGTTTGACCAGTTCGACAAGAGTGGTTGTTCCAGTTAGGTTTCTGTGGCTGTGATAAATGCCATGACCAAAAGCGACTCAGGGAAGAAAGGGTTTATTTCATCTTACATGTCAAGTTCACAATCCATCATCAAGGGAAGCCAGGGCAGGAATTCAAGCAGGAACTGAAGCAGAAACCACGGAGGAATACAGCTTACGGACTGGCTGGCCCATGCTCAGCTAGCTTCCTTGTGTATGCCAGGCCCAGCGGCTTACAAATGGAACTGCTGGGCCCTTGCACACCAACCATCAATATATTTATGGATGGAACTACTGGACCCTTGCACACCAATCATCGATATGCTTATGAATGGAACTGCTGGGCCCTTGCACACCAACCATCAATATGTTTAGGGATGGAACTGCTGGACCGTTGCACACCAATCATCGATATGTTTATGGATGGAACTGCTGGACCGTTGCACACCAATCACCAATCAAGACAATTTCTCACAGGCATGCCCACAGGCCAATGTGATCTTTACTTGAGGTTCCCTCTTTCTGGGTGATGCTAGGTTATGTCAAGTTGACAATAAAAACTGGCATGGTGACAGAAGCTTGAAAGAAGTGGCCTGGGGAATGGGGGACAGCATATACTGTTTTAAATTTTCATTATGAGCTGAGAGTGGTGGCATATGACTGTAATCTCAGCACTCCAGAGGCTGAGGCGGGAGGATAGGGAACTTGAAGCCATTAGGAGCACTACAGGTTATTCCAGACCAGGATGGATAAGATAGTAAGATCATGTGTCAATATAGGCTAGTAAGTAAATAAATAAAGTGACCCTATAGGCCTTTTAATTTGGAGTGTTGTAATACATCATGTGACTTTATTGCATTGCCTTTTGGTATATTCCATGACCTCCGTGGTAGCTGTATTGTCAAAGCCCTGTCCGGAAAGCTCACACAGCCTTACTATTATGGAACTGAGAGTGGGAACAATACCCTTAGCCCAGCAAGGTACTAAGAGCTGCTGCTTAATTCACTGTTTGTTGAATGGGTGAGCAACTGAGTAAGTGACTCAGTGTATCAACTAGTGCATCCCCCCAGCTCCGTTGTCAACTCCAGGGTGGGCACTGGGTCTCCAGTGTCGTGATTCCTCAGCTGGGATGGATGCTTTGAGGTGGGTTTAAAATGAGCTGAATCTAAAGAAAACACACACACACACACACACACAATTATCTCGTTCCATCCAGTAATTTTCTGATGATTGATGGATTGGTTGAAGTTTTAAGTTAATATTCTGGTGTTTGGTGTGTTTTTCTTTCTCAGTGCAATGAACAGATCCTGAAAACAGATTCCCAGCATCTCCCGCTCAACATATTCTTCAGCTGTTTGAGCCTTAATCTTTACTGAGGCCTGGAGAAAGTATCCAATTAGTGTTGTTGCCGGGATTTGTGGTTTTCTGAGTCCTGAAGCTGCTCCCTGGCAGCCCTCTGTAGCAGTGGGCCCAGAACCTCCAGGCAAGCTGCTCCCCTCTGCTGTCTCTGAAGTGTCCCATAGCGAATGACAGTGGCAGGGAAACGTCTTAATTTAGAGCGTTGTTAGCATAATTGATGTTCAGATGCAGCGCTGGTAGAAACAAGCTCCGTTAATTGGTCTCTCAACCTACATTAGCTCTTGCACTGCAACCAATTAGGCAGGGGCCAGAGGGCTGGAGGAGCTGTGGTTAGAGCCCTGCATGCTCAGGCTGAGACCATGATGCACCAGCCGTAGCGGGGCTGCACGGACGTTGAGCTGCCTGCAGCGGCACGGCAGGGAAGCCATCTGTCCGGTGAGGAGCATGTGCCCTTCAGTAGGTGAAAAGAGGATGGCAATGCTCAGGAGACCTAAGTCTGGCCTTCCCCGAAGGGGTGGAATCTTCGAAAGTGACCTGCTTGAAGGGTTTAAACCTAATATTAGTCTCCCAGCAACATTCCCTATGATCTAAGATCCCATTTCTAGTCTTCCTGTCTCTTCTGAAAATGCCCTAAAAAGGAAGGACAAGAGACCCCGTAAGCTCCCAGCTTTCAAAGTGAGACCCACCAACTAGCTGCAGCCACCTTCTCTGCTAGCTTATTAAAGGAAGGCATAGGTTCCGACTACTGCCGAGTCTGCTGAATCAGTCTGTCCTGTCACAAGATCCCCAGGTGTTTCCTATGCCCATTACAGCCCTGCAGCGGTAGAGAGCTTTCTGCAGAAAGCCACGGTCCATGCATTTGCCTGCTGGCCACAGATGCTTCCTTTCTAAAAGCAGGCCTGGGATGTTGCAAGGGTGACTAGCAGCCCATAAGGATAAACTATTTGCTCTTTGCAGAAAAAGATTTTAGAGCCCAGACTGTGGCTTATAGAGAAGCTCAGGTGGTATTTGTTAGTTCTCGAGGACCAGGACGAACGCGCGCTAGGTGTTATCTTGTCTCAGTGTTCTCACAGATACTGTAGGCGCAGGAGTTAACGGGCGGTACCTGATAATGATCTCAATTGTAGGAACTTAGAAGGTGACTTGGACTTGAGTGGAATCTGGCAAGAACTTTCAATTTCCTCCTATGATTGAGTCAAATGCTAAAATATCTTCTCCATCTATTTCCTACAATGAAGAAAAATGACAAGCTGGCATTAGATAGAAAGCAGCCATCAGTTTCCTTCTGGACATGCTTGGAAGTGTAGTTGTAATGAGGGGAACTAATGCTTCTAAATATACCAAGAGGCAGCTTTCATTTTACTGACATACACTGGGAATAATTTTATACCAAACCAATTACTTGAAGAGTCTATTTTCTTTGCTCTTGTTTTCCTAGCAGTGAGAAATGTCAGGGGCATAGTTTTTGTTTTGTTTGTTTCTTTTCATTTTTTCTTCTTTTTTTGGTAGAGGAAGATGTTTGCTAAATCAACATGGCTGAACTATTCTGATAGGAATTCCAGGTTTGCAGCTCATAGAGATATTCATACGAGAATACTAAAGAAGCTTCTTTTTCAAAACCCTTGGAGTTTTGCTCTCAAAGCCTCTCCTTCATACACACGTGTGTGCGTGCACACACACACCACGTGCATCACAAAAGCTGGGAGGTAGCCTTCTGACTCCAGACACGTGCATCAATCATAATTGCACCACCGCCAGCAGTCATGTAACTGCGTAAAGACCTCAACAGCCTTCTGGCACTTAAAGGGGGAAAAACCCATCTAATTAATCACAGGTGAAACAGCTTGGACTGTCTCCAAAAGCCCCTGAATTTACTGCCAAGCTTTGATGCTAATTTTCTTTCTAAGTAACCCCCTAAAGAAATTTACAATTAGGTAATTAAAGTAATGAATAAAGAGATACTGAGGTAGAAGGAAGTGAGAACGGGGGGGGTGCGAACATCTACATTGACATCCTGTTATAAATGTACTGGGGTACACATCATTTGTGAACCCCAACTTAAAGGTCCTCAAATGGGTTTCTTCTGAAGAGTGTTCAAACAGTCAACGTTTTGAGAGACGCTAAAGCATATAAATGAAGCTGGGAGCAGGTTATTCAGCTAGAGTCTGGAAGGCAGGGAAGAAAATATACTGTGGCCAGATCCTTGCTCCTGACTTTTTAGAAAGAAAATGCCACAGTTTGTGTGCTTTGGAATGGGGGGCAATGGTTTTTCCACTTGAGCTGATTGGATAATACTACTGGGTTTCTATGACTGGGCTTCATGTAGAGATTCCATCCTCCCCCAATTCCTCATGCTTCTGCTGGGGTAGGCCTTAGATTTCTGGTTTTGATTGGATGGAAAGAGCTTGCTCCCGTGGTGGCATTTATTTATTTATTTACTTATTTAGTGTGCATGTGTGTTCAGTTTGGAAATGTTCAGGAGAGGACACTGGATTTCACAGGTCCAGCCCCTCTGTCTCTGATGCTCAGTATCTGACCATAGCAAGAACATGGGGGCAGAGTTAGTTAACAGGTTATTTTCTGTTGCAAAATCAAATAGAAGTCTTCCATAGTAAACAGTGCATTAAAGACGTTTCCCTAAATCTCCAGGTGCCCAGAACTCCAATCTTGCTGAAAATTTTTGCAAGTGACTATTTTGTTTGTCTTAATAAATCAAGTGTGATGTTTATAATGGTCTCTTAATAATTCAGCATCTTGAGTTTTTGAGTGAAAAAGTCCTTTACTTTGATTTATACCCACCTGGTGAGAGAGTTTACAAGCTCTCTGCGAGCATGCTAGAAGGGAGTCCTCATTATGTCTCTGCCATGTCTAGTGGTTGGAGCCCGCGGGCTTATCATTGGTTGTGTGTTCGCATTCTGGCGTATATAAAGGAGATGTGGCAGGGCTGGGTGCGTAGCTCAGTGGTGGAGCACAGCTCAGTGGTGGAGCACAGCTCAGTGGTGGAGCACAGCTCAGTGGTGGAGCAC
>LOJH01025359.1:1395-18779 GCA_001685095.1 Ellobius talpinus
TCTCTCTCTCTCTCTCTCTCTCTCTCTTTCTCCCTTCCCATCCATAACCCACTAAATAAACTCTATACCCATACTCTCCCTCTGCATGGCATATCTGTCTGTCTCTCATCTGCTGCAGTCCTCCCATCAGCCAACAGGATTTACAGAGGCCTGGGGGACCCTCCAAGGCCTCTGGTCACCCTCCGCTACCCCTCATGGGACCAGCCTTTCCCATCCGCTATATCTTTAAAAAAGAATGTCACTCTTAACTGTGGAAACAGGACCTTTCTCTGACTCTTCCACTGACTTCTGGGATCCTGCTCTCCGTACTGGATTGTGCCTTGGCCAGCCTTAAAACAAGGGGAGGTGCTTAGTCCTACTGCAACTTGATATGCCTCATGGGAGACCTGCCATTTAGGGAACAGAAAGAGAGGAGGAGTGAATTGGGGGTGGGAACAGAAGCGGGTTGGGAGGGACTGGGAGGAGAAACTGCAACCAGGATGTAAAATAAATTTAAAAAAATAAAAAAATCTTTATTTCTTTGTCTTCTAATCATTGAGGGAAGGTGGGGAAAGGGTAATCAATAAGTTCTAAGCTGGAGTTAGAAGTGATCATTTCTGGTGAAGGATTGCATAGCAGGGTAACTAGATAGCAGCTATGTATGTTTTAGTCCACAAAATAGGAGAAATAAATATAAATGAATAGGCAAATTTATTCTGATTATTTTACAGTATGTAAGAATATATCAACGTATATATCAAAGTCCCATGATGCCTAGTTAATATGTACATTTTCATATTCTATGAAAATGTAATAAAATGAACTTAATTTGAAGGCTAGAAAAATAGCTCAGTCAATAGCTCCTGAGGAATAACACCCCAAGTTGGCCTCTGGCCTCTATAGAAACATATACAAATGTGCAGGCACACCTGAACACCAATGTATCCCCACCCACGCATGACCATATATGTCTACACTCATACATAATCACAGAAAATAAGTAAACATATTCTGAAAAAGAGTAAAAGATGTGTTTCTAATGTCGTCCTTTAGCTGATTTAATCAAACTGCTCTAATATTTTCCACGGACAACTGTAGCACATACCAAAACCCCATGAAATCTGAATGAGCAATTCAGTAGAGATTTTTTTCCACATGGTTCTCTGAAGTGGTAGAATTTCCGGGCTGTGAAGAAGTGAACATTGTCAATGATGGTTTGGATTTTTCCTCAGAAAAGGTCCTATCCATTTGGCCTGTGGTACCAGGAAACAGCTATGGTTGAAGGGATTTTCAAAGGACTGAGCAGGTTCAGCCCGTTGCCTAGGGAACGCCTGTCAGGGCCCAGATTTTACACTCACAGCCCACTCTTCTTGGGAACAAACGTATAATTCCCTAATGCTATGTGCAGAAACCCTCCCCACTACAAGCTGCTTCTTGTCTTTTCTGCAGGCCGAAGAAAGCACCCTTCCAGGCCCAGGGACCGCCCTGGGATCTGGCAGAGCTACTCCAAGCTCAGAGTGCCCGATGCCACTGTGGAGTCCACTCTTGGTGGCAGCAGGAGCTGTGTGGATGAGAGGACTAGCGCATTAGTCTCCCAGGACTGCCTTAATAAACCTTAAATTTGGTTGTTCATGGGAGTTTTTCTCTTGAAGTTTGGAAGGTTGAAAGTCCCGAGTCAAGGTGTTGAAGAGTCCATGGGTGTCGAAGCCTCCAGGCTTCCTTTGCTTTTTCAGTTTCGGGGTCTGTCTTTACAGGGCTGCCTTTCCTGCACCAGTGTGCTTCTGGGTCTTCACATGGTCTGCTCCTATAGCCCTCTTCGGTCCCTACGTCTACCAGTCATATCAGATTGAGGGGCCACCTTGCTCCACGAATAACCTCCTGCTAAGACATTCTATTCATTGGTTGTTTCTGTCCCATTGAAAAGTCCACAGAATCAAGCAGGTGCTTTTTAATATTTACAATATTATTTACAACATGTATTTACAACGTTCTCTAGCATTTGGTTTAATGATGCTTGGCAAATCATTGTTTCTCCCAAATGTGAGCACAGATCCACCCCACCCCACCCCCGTCAGATGCTGGGCACAGAGCAGTTGGGGATGCTGACATTCTAGGGGCACCTCTCCTGGCACTGTGAGGTTTAACATCACCTACACAGTGAGAATTAATAGTGCAACTTTAAAGAAGGGGTTCGGAAATGATTTTCTTCTGTCTCCCCAGGTTCCCTCTCCCTGCTTGTCCCATTACTGCTCCCTCCACCTGGCTGGTGACTTGGATGCAAAGTATCAGGGAAGCCACACAGAAAAAGAAAAAAAGGCAATATTATCCCAAAATAAACCACATTCTATCCATAATAACCTCATTCCAAATAAATTCATAATCTAGGAAGTAGAGCATAAGACTAACATTGGGAAGAGCTGGTAACAAAGAAAAGCAGCCAGGCGGCATGCTAAAGGAAGGCTTTCCTTCCTTATCTTACATATTGACCTGCTTCTTTAGGCCCAGAAACCACTGTGCCAGTCTCCTACCCCACTTCAGAGACCTGCAGGTGACCAACTTTCTGATATCACCATGGAAGTCCTACCAGATTCAGCTTCTCAGTCCCCAGCCCCAAGGCCGAGAGTGGCTTCCAAAGCCTTCCGTCTACGGTTATCAGCGAGTCTGTCTCCAGCTCTTCAGGTCTCTGGGGAGCATTGGAGCCAGCCGGATCTTCTGACTGGGCCTTTAAGGATTCACCCCATAACTTTGCTGGGGCTAGTTCAGTTTGATTGACTAGGAGTGTAAACTTGTCTAGGGTTTTCTCGGCCATTGCTGCTTCCTTCCACTACAGTTCTGCTTGCCCCTTAGTAGGCAGTTTCACCTCCATGCTCTGTTGGTAATCTGCTTCCGCATCCCCCAAGAGCCCTTTCTTTTCCCCCAATTCCTCAAATTTCCAGGCCTACTGATGCTGTTCTTTCATATTTTCCAGTCGTTGGGAATCCTTTTTTGTATGACTCACTGCATAGATCTGGCTTCCTTTTCCTCCCAAGTGCTGGAATTAAGGACGTGTACCACTGCATCCAGGCTACTATGGCTTCTTTTGAAGTCATAACTTTTACAGCATTTTAGAGGCTTCTGAAGGATAAGAAAAAAAGTAGGCAGGTGTGGTGTGCGCCTGCAATCAGTGCTCAGGAGGCTGATGCAGAAGAATCAGAGGCTCAAGCGCAGATCGGGGGACAGAAAGAGTTCTAAATTGGCTTGGGTGCTAAGGAGTGGTGGCGCATGCCTTGATCCCAGGGCTCAGGAGGCAGAGGCAGGCAGATCTTGAGTTTGAGGCTGGTGTAGTCTACAGAGTGAGTTCCAGGCCAGTCAAGGCCTTTGCAGCTCTTTTAAGAGGTCCTGCCATGTGTGGCTGTGTCTTAAAAAAAGAAAACAAACAAACAAACAACAACAATAAAAAAGCAAAAGCAAAACAACAAAAAGAAAGTGCTAGGCATCTTAAAAGAAAAAAAGGGCCAGGAAAAAAAAAGCGGAGAGAGGGGGGAGGGGAAGTGGGAGGGGAGAGGTGCAAACGAGCAGGCAGTGTTCACTATGACACAGTTACTGTAAGGGGTTTCTCTAAGCTGTGAGTTATCAAACCTGTTCTGTACAAGACCAGAGAGTAGAGTAAGTCTTAAAGCTTGTGGGTTTGTAATACTGTCTTTGAACTGCAGCTATTTTAATCTGCTTTCGTGGGACAGACACATATAACAGCAGATGAAAAGTGGCTGCTTTCTACCAATATTTTAATTTACAAACTCAGGTAGTGGGTCCCCAGACTTATGTATCAGAATCTGTGGAAGGACTTGAGAGACATAGTTTGTTCTCTTCCCCTTCAGTGTTCCAACCAGTAGGTCTGGGCTGATGGCCGTTAACTTTTCCTGGGGAAGTTCAAGGGACCATCTCCCTAGTAGGCACTACCAACATACCAAACAAAGTATGATCAATCAAATAGTTTCAGCCCAGCAAAACAAAGACATGGTTGATTCTGGAGCAAGATACCATTGGCTATGGCTCAGGGGCTGACATTTAGGTCTTCCTAAATACCATGGTCCAACCAGGTAGCAAATTCATTATGTTTTTATAGAAAGAATAAAATAGGTCATAAAGCAAGACACTTCAACTGTATCAGTGGAACCATCAGGTAGGTTCCAGCGAAGCTGGCCAAGGAAGCTGCTCTTCCAGGCTTCCAATGCTACCTGATGGCATCCTCAGCTTTTGGGTTGGTGGAAGCCAATGGTGTGCTAAATTGAAAGATGCCATAGGGGTTCACCTGACAGTCACAAGGATGTTAGAGGTGGGTAAAGAAGAGCTAGTAAGGGGTCAAAGATAGCACAAGATAAATTATACTTAGGTATTCAAGGAGATCCACTGATCCCTCTCAGACCCATCTTTGGGATCCCAAAAAGAGGTTAAACTTCAAATCCAGGGCAGCAATATACTCTTTTAAGCATTCTAGATTGAGGTGTGGTTCTATCCACCCTTTCTCAGGGCTTTCAGCCTCACCCAGCAAGGTGGTCTGACAAGTTGTTGGACAATATGAAATCTCTTTTCTGTGAGACAAGTCCTCCTTTTGCCCAGTGCCTTTTCATTCTCCCAGCATGAGACTCCTGGGAAAATCCCCATAGCTGGGGGTGTCTATTGTTTCAATAATCTGATAGTCAAATTGAGAGACACAAATGTCTCTCTACACTCTTTTCCTTTCTGTTAGGCCAGTTTCAGAGTGATGTGATAGGATCTACATTTGGGAAGAATTGCTTTGGGTGCTAAATGGAAAACACTCTGAGAGCAGGGGTGGTCCAAGGGGGTAAGGGTAATGACTGACTGAGATCAGATGGAGTTCAGTGGCTTAGACCAAGATGACTTTGGTGGTAAGGTCACTGTGTGGACAGTCAATATAGAGATGAACTATGTAGGAGAGCTACATATGTGATAACTGAGGTGTAGGTTAGAAGCAGATTTATTTTGATGCTACAGGCAATAGAATTTGCTGATAAACTGCCTGAGGGTGTGAGATAGAGAGTGGATTGCTAAAGATAACTCCTAGCATCTGTATTGAGCAACTAAATGAAAAAGGGAAGGAAATTAAGCTTTTGGCTTTAGCATTTTATATTTGATCTGTTTTTTAGATACCCAAGAAATGTCAAAAGGGTAAAGGCTCTGGTCACAAATGCCTGATGATCTGGTTCACTCAAATTGCCCTCTGATTTTCAAACATGCACTGTGGCATGAGGACCCATCTCCCTTTCCCCAATAAATAATTAGCAAATGTGTATGTGTATGAGAGAGAGAGAGAGGTGGAGAGAGAGAGAAAGGGAGGAAAGAAGATGTAACATACTGTCTGTAATAGGAGCTCAGGGGAAGGACTAGGAATATAAATTTGGGATCATTAACATAGTTTTCATGTTTTATATTTGTGGTAATTGAATTGAATTATTATACCCTATATTATGGGTGACATTAGAGACAAGGAGGAAGTTGAGGGATTAGTCTTGCTAGGTAGAGATGATGGGGTCCAGGCACATTGAAGGAAGTAGAGAAGACATATAGGGAGACATGCAAGAAGTATCCCAAAGTTCGCCAGATGTTACTTGTGACTGTCTATGATGGGGATTACAGCTTGATCACCAGGTGACAAGGAACAGAAGAGATATTCTTCTTCTTTAAAAACAAAAGAGCATGCTTCCTGTCATGACTGCAATCAGAGCAGCAGCCGTGGCCCTGAGGTACCCCATGGCCATGGGCGTCAACAAGGGCCACAAGGTGATAAAGGACACAAGTGGTACCAGGGACGCCTCTCCAAGCACAGCAAGTTCCTGCAGGACATGATCTTGGAGGTGTGAGGCTTCAGTTCCTCCTAACAGCCTGCCATAGAGGTGCTCAAGCATCAAAGAACAAATACTCGCTCAAGTACAAAGAAGAGGGTGGGCACGCAACAAGAGGATGCAGGAGGAGCTGAGCAACCTGCTGGCGCTCAAGATGTACCCCCCTCAATGAATGTTTATGCTCCACAGGTTAAAAACAAAAACAAATAGACAAAAACCAAAAACAAAAGGGCTTTCTACAAAGTCCAAGTAAATGTACCATTTCTAAGTACCCAGAAAGTGTACAGAAATAGAGACATTTCAGGTGAGATTATTTTCTACACTATGCATGCTTTATGCACCTGGAAAGGAACATTAATTATTATTTTGTTTGTTGTTGGTGTTTGTTTTTCTGGGTAGTTGGGAAGAGAAGACCAGCAGAAGCTTGGAGATGCAGGGAAGAAGAGCAGCCAGATGGGTCAGCTGGATGGATCATGTATATGAGTCTCAGCAGACTCCTGTTCTATAGGGTGCTGTGGAGTAGGTGGAGAATTTCATGGGAGCTTCCCTGGATTCCTGCTGGAGTCAGGTTAGCAAGGACATGGTTTCCATCCATCAAAGCACACTCCCTAGACCAAAGGCCACCTGCCCTGAAAGGTCCCCTGTCACCCATTCTGGGGGAGAGGTGATGCACAGTGGTTTGGTGGTGTTCTGGCTGAAAAGCTCCACTCAGCAAACTGTCTCAGCAGCAGGCTGTTCTGTGAATTAATATGAGAACTACTTCTTTGGTTGGAACCTCCAGCTTACGCCCCAGCACAATCCAGAAAACCCCATACCTCCCCCAACCTTTCCAAACCCTACCCACTCAGAGTCTCCAAGCAACATCACATTCTTAAAGGCTACTTGAGCTTCCTTCCCTGAAGTTGCCAGCTGCCCAAGTCCCTGTCTAAAGTGCTTAGCTTTTGACTATACGTGGGCACAAGCCCAGCTTGTGGTGGACACATCTTCACCCCTCGCCTACGACCTATAAAGTCTCCCTGCTTTCTTTTGGAGGGGCAGTTTCACCAGTCTCGACCTCTGGGATTGGAGAACTCTCCAGGAGTTGCCTTGCACAAACAAACCTGTATACTTTTTTCAGTGTGGCTTGACCTGGCTTGCTGTGTTGGTGGAGAAACTGTTATTGAGGGACAGAAACCTATTACTACTTAGAACCTTTGGTTCTCAGCTACTACCCTAGTTGCATTATTTGGGTGAATGTGGAGCTCGCAATGTCATAGAGGCTTGTGAGAAACAGAAGAAGCTAGAAAGGTGGGGCCCCAGCTGTGGAAGCCCAGTTCAACTTTAACGTTTCCTAATCCTAGGCTTTTGTTATAGATTTGTTTTAAAAGGTACTTGACAAACCTATCCCTCAAGTTCTTAACATTTAGTTCTACTGTGTAAATCTATTAATATTTATCTTTCATGGTAGCACAATTTAAACTTACAAAGTGAAGGTGAGTTTGAAATCATTCTCAGCGTCCTGGGCTTTGTACCTTCATGTGTCTAGCATCCATCCTTGCCCCCAGCACTTCCAGCTTTGCTTCCTAGTTCTCTGACTCTCAGAGGGTCTAGCAGAGTACAGAAGGAGTAGCAGCTCCAAGGGAGATTCATGGGCTAACGTGGCCCTTTTCCCCCTGCTCTTGCTCTCCAGTGCTGCACCGGGATCCAGACTTTTGCTGAGCCAAGTCTCATTTCACTAGCAGTCTCGTTTCTAGGCAGGGGATGAGAGAACTCAGGTGATTTCGTCCTCTTCCGGTTCAGTAATTTTATAGCTACAAGAACTGGCAGCTTGCTCTTGGCATGTTTCAAATGGGCAGCCCTGAACTATTCTGTTAACTGTTATTAGCCACAAGGAACAAGAAGCCCTGGTCATCAGGAGGGGAAGGTCCTGGACTTTACCTCGGGTCATGTGGAATGATCTCAAGTCAGTGATTTACTAATTTAATTAAGCATGGGGATTATTTTCAAGAAGTTGAAGAGAAATTACTGGCTTCAAAGGGCTGCTCATAAACGCCAGGAAAACTGGCAGCAAAGAGAGAGCCTCAAATGAACTGAATGCAACAGCGTTCCATCCACACCAAAGGGTTTCGAACACCTTTGCTTTGAAGACAGGTTTTAGAGAAAAAAGGGCTTTTGTAGGTGGCAAGTTTTTGGAGGTGATACTGGAGGGAGGTAGAGGAACCGAGGATGTAACCCATTTGCAAAGCTCAAGCCTGGCATTCATGAAGCCCTTGTTAGGGGCCCCAGCACAGGCTAAACCGGGTGTGGTAACATAGGCCTGTAATCACAGTACTTGGAGACAGAGTCAGGAGGAGCAGAAACTCAAGGTATAGAATCAGTGACCATCCTTGTCTATAAGACTGTAAAAGAATGCCCTGCCCTCTCCCAAGCAAAAAAAGAAACATTTATATTTCTAAAATGAATTTGTATGTTAATTTCATGGACCACAGATTCCACACCATTATGCCATACCTTCTTACATATTCTGTCAGATATGGTAGTCTAGGACCAGAAAATCATGTCAGCATCATACATTTGTTTCTTATTATCATAAAATGTTGTTAAATGTACCATTAGAATAGTAAAGACATCATTTTAACAGGTTTTAGTCATCCTCCCCACAATGATAAGATTCTCACTGAGCAAGTATTTGAGAGGATAGGCCTGGGTTGACAGCTTTTGAATAGGGTACAAGATTTGCTTAGAGAAGAGAGTGAGTCTGGGCTTGTGGTCAGCCATTAGCCAGGCACAAAGAGACTTCTGAAAGTGACCAGTTTCTTTCTTGACTAAAAGTGTCAGAAATGCCAGAAATGTCCTTAGGTCTCATCCTTGCCTTGGGCCAGAGATGCTAGAAGTGCTTGTCAAACTGCCTGGTTCTGCCCTGGCCTTGGGGTGTCAGTAAGGGGTTAGGAGTCTGGTCTGTCCCTCTATTTCCCCCTCTCCTAGAGCCCTACAGAGACTGTGATTAAAACTACATGGCCTGGATACCTGGAATAGAAACTGGCCTGGCCAGCTCATCCCAATTCCTCCATCCAGCAATGCCTTATTAACTCCAAGACAGCAACATCAATGGTACTCCACTTTCGGGGATCCCTCCAGCTACAAAAGATCTGCCTTTCTTCTTTCTCTTAAACTTCATGTAATAAAATTATTTCAAAGACTTAACATCCATGAGTCATGAATCTCATTATGTGAGTTTTCAAGACAAGAACTCAATGAGGAAAAACAACCTGAATCTACAGCTTTAGGGTGACTTTGGTGGGCCTAGCCCCACATGCTAAGCTCACCAAGAGCCCCCTAAAATGGTGAGACTTCCTCTCTCAAGTTTTCTCTTGTCACATATGTGGTTATAGCAATGTCACCCGGTACTTCCCACATCTTTCTAAAATGCAATTCTAATGGTGCTGGGCCCCTGCTTGCAGCTTTGCAGTGGTTTCCTGAGACCTGGAAGGATTTTGGTACAGATAGCTTCATGTCACAAAATGATTCTAATAGCCTGTGTGGCCTTTGTCTCTCTCTCCAGAGTGTTGTTTCTTCAGACGCTTGGTTCCAGTAGGTCTGAACTAGACTTTCTAATCTATCAAACCTCATCTGGCCTCCCGTTCTTGCTGATGTCTTCCTGCTTCCACTTCAGCATCCAGTTCAACTTCCTCGTGTTCTGCATCAACCTCACACCACATAACTTGGCTTTTCTAAATAGCCGTTCCTTCCTTAGAGATTCACAGTATGCTCAGAATCCAGTGAGCTACTAAAGCTGGTTGGCCTTCTGAGACTTAGAAGGAATTTGGTCTTTTCTGTCTTGTGCATTCTTTACTGCCCCTGGCTTGCTGTCTGCAAAGTGTTAATGAATAATTTTTGAGGAAAAAGAAACTCAGGACTACACCAAGGCAAATACCTTCTTTTGTTGAAAACAATTTTGAGTAGGTGCATGTGCGTGTATGTGTGTGTGGGGTGTCTTTCTCAACTGATCTCCATCTGAGTTCTTGAGACAGGCTTTCTCACTGAATCTGGAGTTTGTGAATTTTGCTAGTCTAGGTGGCCACCAAGTCCCAGGGATCCTTCTGCCTTCAACTCCTCAGCACTAGGACTACAGGAGGTGCACACCATACCTGGCTTCTTACATGGGTGCTGAGGATGCACATTCAGGTCCATGGGCTTTTCAGCAAGCACCTCACCAACTGAGATATCTGCCCAGCCCCAATGTTGTGGTGGTGGTGGTTGTTTTAACTTTTGATACATAAAATTTAAGAGAAGAGAAAATGGAGAAGAAAGAAAAAGAAAACTCTCATCGTGGAAGTTATAGTGTGACGTGGTGAGTCACACAGTAAACCCTTTAGTCCAAATATCTTTACTTGCAAGTGTTCATTGAAAGTCATTGGTGTGGTTCGAGGCCTTTGCTTTCTACTATGCTATCCATACTGGGCCCTCACTGGGACTTCTCTTGGGCATCCTGATGTTGCCCTGTGTTGTGGAGATCCTGCAGCTTTGGGTCTGCAGGACCAGCTCCTTCACAAGCTCCAGTAGATATAGATGGGGTCGTGTTGGCGTGGGCCAGTTCATAACCCCAGTTCTGGACGTGGGTGGTTGCAGGGTTGCCCTGTCCGCCAGCTCTGCTCCATCCTCTCCACCAGGGTGAGCTCTCCAGCATTGTCCAGGCTAGTTCACCCTATGCAGCAAGGAGCAAGGGGCATGGCTGGGTCTCCTGTTTTCGAGCCCTCAGGGCTGGCTCACCCACACTACACCACAGGGCCCGCTACTCTGTGTTGTCCAGGCAAGGTGCAGGGGCCCCTCTCTCAAGCACTGGAGCTGGTGAGGGGCAGGGGCAGCTCTTCTACTCTCACGACCCAGGGGCCAGCTCTCCCAACTGCCACAGGTGGTGAGGGGTGAGGCATCTCTCCCGCACCAGCACCACTGCAAGACAGGCCAGCTCTCCCTCCCTCCCTCAGGCCCTCGGGGCCAGCTCGCATCCCTCCCTCCACTTCCCCACTCTCCACCAAGGGTGTAGATTCTACAGGGCTGCCCCGGCAAGGTGCAGGGCCTGCTCTCAGCTCTCAGGCCCTCAGGGCCAGGTTTCCCTTCCACCACAGGAGGCAAAGAGCAGGGCTTGGGGAAGGGGATTCTCTCCCTTGCCCACGGGTCGGGCCAGACCTCAGACCTCCCACACTCCCGTTCTCAGGATTGGTTCACCAATATTGCTTTAAAAGACAACTTTTACTGTTTCTTCTGCTTGTAACAATACTGTTGAATGGGTGTAAAAAGTCTTGGAAGAACTACAAATGGAATCTGGAGGTTCTCTGACTCACAGCTAAGTCTGAGGCTGCTGTAGCCTCCCTCCTCCTATCACAAGAATTCCTGAGCCTGCGTGGTAGCCTTAGCCATTAATCCAAGACTTCAGAGGCAGAGTAATTCAAAGACAGCTTGGTCTACATAGTGAGACCCAGTTTTGTTTGTTTGTTTGTTTCTTAAATCGAGGAGGTAGGTGTTTGGTGTTTCAGAGTCCCACTGTTGCCTGTTACAGAGATGGAATTTTAAACCCAAGCCAGCAGAAACAGAGCTGTTGCCCTTGCAGGCCTCACTGCGGTCCCATTGATTGCAGTGGCCTCTGGGCCGAATCCTCTATGGTGGCTGGAGCTCAGCTGCTGCTTCTTGGTGCTAAGGGTTGTGACATTTTGCTATGCCCCTGGGGCTGCAGGTACCACCAACCTTGGTTGGCTGACTGTGGCGGGACAGACGCCACACGTGGATAAGTCTCGGCTGGTTGACTGTGGCTGGACAGATGTCACACGTGGATAAGTCTCAGCTGGTTGACTGTGGCGGAACAGACGCCACACGTGGATAAGTGGTCCCATATTTACATCTCCTGGCTGAATCTGGCTGTGGCTCTAGCCCCTCACTTCCCTTTCCTCTCACGATGAACCACTGCCCAAGGTCACACCTGCAAACCTGTCTGTGTGTTTTGCAACTCAAGTTCACTGAATTTAATTTATCCATAGGACAAATCTATCCATGGGATAAATTCCACAGGATATCCATAGGATAAATTTATCCACAGGAGCCTCCTCACTCGCTTGCTATCACAAAAGAAAAATTATCATTGTAAAAGAGCAAAATATTTAAAAGAAACCTAGAATCTAGCTGAAGAATGCACTAGTTTTTTTTCTCTAATTTTCACCATCAGCAAAACCCTACTGTCTATAATTGTATAAATGGGTGTAAAAGATAAAGTCGGTGACGTTTTCTGATCTTAACAATCTCGGAGCACAGAGTGGGTAAGGGAGACTTGGAGATGATCACTCTGTCCTTCAGGAACTCACTCCTGGAGTATTTTTTGTCAAACTATGAAAGTAAGTTCTACTGGCCTGCCCCCAACTAAGGTAGAAAGGACGGAATTTACTTTTTCTTCTGGATGATGTAGTTTTGCTTGGCTGGATGTGTATGCGATATTCCTCTGTTGCTCTATTTCCGTAGACATATCTCTGTTGTTAAGTCAAGTATTTCATAAATAAACCTGATTGCATCAGAAAAAAGTTCTTCAACAGTAATCATAATATACCTCATAGATATATACAACCATTACATGTTAGCTGCTCTGATTTCACCATTACTCATTGTCTGCATGAACTAGAATAGTCTTCTGTATTCCATAAATATGTAACTATTAAACCACCAAATTTTTAGATCTAGCTTAGTAGTTAAAACATTTGCTCTTGTTGAAGATATGGGTTCAGCTCTGAGCATTCATACCGTGGCTAACAACTACCTCTTAACTCCAGTCTACGGAATCTGACTTGCTCTTCTGGCCTCTGAGGGCACAGGCATATACATGATGCACATAAATACATACATACATACATACATACATGTGAACACTCATACACATAACAAAATAAATCTGAAAATAGATGGTAAAGACTGGCATTTCAAGGCATTTAAAAATTTATAATGATAAACCTGATAATTTGGTTGTTTAGCTATTCCACATAGAGAAAATATGCTAAAGACTGGTTCAAATTTTTTTGAATCACATCTGTCAGAACATGAACAAATTCAAAATGCACCACCCACACACAGATAAAATAAGATACTGAGGTAGGGCCCATGCGAGTGAGATGGCTCAACAGGTGACAAGCCTGACGACGTGGGTTCGATTCCTGGCCTCACGTGTCTTAGAAGAGAACTGACATCCACATATATGCTATGGCACCCATGTGCTTACACACCCACCCACCAAATAAACAGCTGTAATACAAACTAAAGCATTATCCTGAAGTATTCATTTTATCAACAAACACAAACTTGAGATGTTTCTAATAAAACATATCAATATTGAGTAATTCTACAGCCTGGAGGCCATCTCCGTCCTGTTTGCTTTGCTGGCATCTTCCCAGCCACATCTAATCTTCATTATCTTCCTCCTCAAGCAGGGCAAGGAGAGCACGACTTTACATATCAGGACCACAGTTGGAAGGACAACAGCTATCATAAAAGTTGGAGGTGTGTACCACACAAACTGATTGATATCCACCCATTTATTCCAGGCAAAAATCAAAGCGTGCACTGTGCCCAGAAAAAGAGAGACAATTCCTAGTTTGCTCTGCAAAAGAAAATACATTATGACCCTAAGTAAAGGTTGATTCGGTAATAGTTGGTTCCACCCTACCCGCTTGGGACTTGTTCTGCTGCTTGGAAAGCCTTTCATTTGGAAAGCCTTTCATTTATCTACAGCTATTTTCTCAACATGGTCCATCCACACCTTTCTATTCTTTTTATATGCTGTCCTCATCACATGACTTTTGGGCAACTTTTCTTGTTTCTAAGGTAAGTTGAAAAGTCATTACCTTTCTCTTAGGAAGTGGTCAACAGCTCAATTTGTACCTCCTCTGCCATTCTGCTTAAGACAGCTTTCTTAAGGTGTTTCTGTTTTTTTTTTTTTGGGCCTTGCGCATGTTAGCTGAGCACTCTGTAATGGGTCAACATCCTGGATTCATTATGACATTTTATCTTATTGATTTTATATTAACTCTGCCTACCAGGCAATAAATAAAAGTGGACACTGTCTTATAGCAGGGTCCTGGCAGGAGCAACACAATATTTTGAACATGTTAGGTGTTCAATGAATATTGCTGATTGATTAAAGAATACTATAAAAAAATCAATCTGACCTAAGTGATCTTTATCAACTGATGTTATTCTAATTATATAAATGAATAGAAAATGGACTTTATGTGGTGTGTGTGTGTACAGTTTTCCAATGAATCATTTTTTAATGCCAAGCAAAAGGTTTTAGTAAGGGAGGTTGGGAAAATAATTGTAGAGGTCTCCCTTCATATAGAAAAAAGTCATCCTGATGTTTGTTACAAGGCCCACAAATCTACAACTTTTTTCTATTTTTTTTCTGATGCCCTATGCTGGAAAAAAAAAGAAGAGAAATAAAATTGCTGGTCCACCTACATTAGGGAAGGTCTATTGATATCACAATTGTAAGTTCTAGAGGAAGCTAGGCAAAGTAGGAAAATCCGAGGCCAGTCAAAACACTTGTTTTATATATATATTTGAGACAGGGTCTCACTATGTAATTCCCATTAGTCTGGAGCTCACTATGTAGATTAAAATGGCCTTGAACTCACAGAGATCTATGTTTTTAAAACATTATATATTCTAATAGGATGGAAGAAACACTGGGAATCATTTCAGTGTTTGAACAAACTAAAACTAGAAGATATGAAGAACAATTTCAATTTGTTGAAACGCTTTGACATTAAACAGAGAGAAAACTGTCCAGAGCTGTCCACTGATAGACTTTTAAGACATTCTGACAAGATTCTTCTAGATAACTATTATTGGAAATGATCATTAGCCTGACAAAATGAAAATATCTCAACTATTCAGCTGTAATCTTATCCTTCAATTAAACAGCTAGGTTTCTAATTTTAGTATATGAGCTGTGGAGGTAAAATAGTTGTGTTACCAAGTCTCCCATTCCAGGTGAATTTTCTAGGTTAGTAACTGAAAATGTTCTTGAGTGTGTGGATTAACTTCCCTAAATGGGTATTATCTACTTATGGGCCCAGCTACCAGGGTGGACTTGCCAAGGTGCAGTTCCCAGATTCAGATTAACACTGAGAAGTACTGCTCAGTGCACACGTGACAGAAAAGCAATGTAAGAAAGTATTTCATGAGGGAGACAGACTCCATGGCTACTGGCTGAACACGAAAATCAGAAAACACTTTTCTGAGAGAATGTGCTACCGAGTCTAAGGCATGCAGGAATAAAAGAAACTTTGCGGCCTTATCAGAAGGCCCTGCTGTCCTCAGAGACACATATGGACATTTGGAAGAGACAGGGGAGAACACCTCACTGTGGGGAAATCTCCAGAACTACCTAACCATACAAGTTAAGACTATGACTTTAAAACATTTCCCAGTTACTTATGACTGAATTAAGTTGAGCTCCTTGGCTCTTGCTACATGGAGCCTTTTTAAGTGTGGGCCTCTACCTAGAAGCTGTTTGAGTTCATGACAGGATTCTGAATCCCAGAAATATTTCGCAAGTTCAAGTGATTAAGCTAATTTAATTGTAACTTAGAAAAATCATCTTTAAAAATTAGATAACAGAACTAGGTGTGGTGGCTCATGCCTATAATTCCAGTACTTGGAAGCCGATATAGGAGGATTGCCTTAAGTTCTAGGCTAGCTTGGGTTATATAATAAATTCCAGGCTAGCCTGGGTATAAGTGTGAGATTCTATAAAAAAAATTAGGTATCAGAATACCTTCAATCAATAAAATTTTGTACTTTAGAGGAAGATTTGTTTTTCTTCTAGAGAGCATAAAACTATGTGTCTTCAAAGCAAGACTAAAGTCAAGGGATAGAAAAATGTTTTTATTGGGGAGACTAGTAAACTGTTGATATTCCTCAAACATATTTATAGTTATTGGATGGGAGCAGCGAATTGTCTAAAACATTTTAGATGTGAGAAACAATGTTTTTGTTTTAGTAATGTCTCTTATTTATGTCTCCAAAATGCATCCGATAATTTATAGAAGCAATAGAAAAACTAAGAAAACATTATTAAACGGAAGAATATGGGATCTTTACTACTGGGAAACATTATTTTTCTAGAATAAATCAATATATTTAATAGTCTAAGAAGACTAGGGTCACCTTTACACATCACTTACCTGAATATAGTGAAATTCTCTCCATGTTAAAGAGTCACTCACAGACGGGATAGATGTCACAGCCAGGAGAGCCAGGATGGCCAGCCCCACAATCCCCAGGGACACGTAAATCTCCATTCTCCAAACATCATGCTCAATCCAGGCATCCTCTTTGTTTTGCTGAACCTAAGTAAAAGAGGAACGCAGCCAGACCTCTTGATACATGGGCTTATCTGACGGCTAATTCTGACAGACCCGGAGAGAACATGGGAACTCTGGGAATAAGCAGAGGGTAAAACAACCAGTCCTTGCAAGGTCACACTGCCAGGAAGCCAAGAACGAAATATGACCCTGTCTTTGCAAAGTATTTTTATGTTGAAATTGCTATTTATTTTCAATTAAAAATACTCCTTGATGTAAGATGACAGATGCTCTTGAAATTACAATAACGATTTTTAAAAATGAAGGATAAGTTTTTAGAGTGTCAACCAGGGCCTGGGATATTACTGTTGCAACAACAAGAGTGTTAATTAGTTAGGTCATTTGAACCTTTCAGTTTGTTAACCTTGCAGGATGACACCTTCCTACCTGCTTGTATGCCCAGTTGAGCAGCTTGTATCTGTAGGAGCGCCTCATTGGGTAAGACAGACTATAAAGTGCGTGCAGCACAGCCAAGAAGAAGCTGAGGAGCCCGAACTGCTTCCTTGCCAGCATCCACCTATCTAGCCACGGGGGAAATTTCTTGTACTTGGTTCCATTGCGAAGTTGCACAACCGCTGCTATCACCCCTGGCAAATAGACCAGTGCCAGGAGTGTGATGGAGACCATCGGCAAGACTTTGTTGATGACCAGGATTGGGATCTTATAAAAATACTGTTCACGGGACGTTACTAAAGGGTAAATGATTTCCCTCAGAAAGGTGTACAGGAAGGTCAGAGATGATACAATGGCAGCGATTTTAATTGGCAAGCGCCAGTTTGGGAAGAATTCCTGCGTGTGCTGAAGCTCAGAGGGGCAGTCAAATGCGTCGGTGTGGACCATGTGCTGCAAATGCGCCTGTCTTTTCAGCATGCTGGTCTCTCCTGTGTCCTGAGACTACGAAAGAAAGAAAGGGGACATCTTAATGGAAAAAGCAATGGATTTCTTTCACTCTAACTTCCTGCTCCATCATTGTGCTTCTCAGTGAATAGGGCACTGAGAGACTTGCTTGTGAATACCACTCAGCTATGGTACAGTCTGGGTATGACTGACTGTAGTGAAAGGGGAGTGTAGGCCTGCTTTTCATCCTGCCCAGCTCCCACACGGCTAGCTTAACATCCGAAATAACAACACATAAATTGCATTCATTTAAACATTGCCTGGCCCATTATATCTAGCCTCTTCT
>LOJH01025360.1:0-18779 GCA_001685095.1 Ellobius talpinus
TGACACTGGTCATACTGGCCTGTTGTTAGCTCTAGGAATATAACATACTCTTTCACTCAGGAGACTGGCATGGGTCAGTCCTTTCTATATTCAACCCTCCCACCTTTCCACACAGCAAGTTTCTCCAAACTTTAAAGCTTAACTTGCACTTCCTGAACATGGTGTGATCTCTGCTCAGCTGAGCATCCTATAGGCTCTACCTTTCCTAGCTCTTCTATGACCAAGTTAGCATCTAGTGCCTATAACATCCAAGTTTCTCTTCTTCCGGGAACGTTTTCCTACCAAAGCAGATACTCATTCTCTCTCTTATAGCTAATCAGAGAACTTCCCTTTTGATTGTGGTAAAAGGTAAATCTCTGCACATGCTAAATTACATATTTTCTTTTGAATTATGCAAAGTATGTGACAATAGGTTTTATCCTAAAATAGTATTTATATAACTTGAAAAGCTTTACCATTCACATAATACAAGAAAATCTTCCTTCTGTTTATTTTAATTTTTACTATATTTGTGTGTGTGTGTGTGTGTAGATGTACACTTGCCACAGCTTGAATGTGTAGATCCTTTCTCTCTCTCTACCTTGTAAGTAAGGAAACTGAGCTCCTGTCCTCAGGCTTGACAACAAGTACCTTTACCTACCGAATCTCCTCACTGACCTCTCCTTCTGTATTTATCATTGTTAGCTAGTACTAAAGGTACCACCTTAAAAGAGCATCATCTCCAATAAGGGTATAAATAGGAATATACTATTATAAATAACTCCTCCATGGACTTCCCATAGCATAAAGGATGCCCACTCATCACTTTTAAACTTTTAACATAAATAAAATTAAAACATCTAAAATTAGAGTATTCACATAATGGTATGTAACAGAGAAAAGGCAAGACAGAAATTCATAGGTAAGATTGCAATTCTATGAGGAAATATGCAAATCTATTTGGAAGTAAATATTCTAATAGCAAAAGAAATTATTTCACTTTAAAAATTTCAGGTATTTATATATGTTTTTAAAGAAAACATATTTTTTTGTAGAACTCTGACCTATCTCTAAATGGTTCAAGCTCCATTTGTATTAAAATGAGTACTCACATCTTCTAAATCTCCCGCTGCGTCATCTTTTTCACTACAAAAATAAGTAAAGACAAACATATTTTAGCTTCATAGCGAAACTAGTAACAGCACTCATTTATACCAAGAGTAGACTGGAATTGATAACTAGTTTGCTAGAATTAATGTCTTGTTTTGTTTTTCCACATAGCACTCTCAGAACAGCACTATACAACAGATGGGAACATGCTCAAAGAAGTCACCATTTATAAACAGAGGCGCAGACATGCTCCATTAGCAGATAAGCAAATTCCCTGGAATTTTTTTTATTTTTTAATACAAACAACCACCATCATGCTGTTTCATTTGCAGAAAATAATTTTTCTATAGCTTAAAAGGTTCTGGCTAAAGAGACCATATCCTACAAATTAAAAGGATATTAAGAAAACAGTTATTTTGAAATAGGATTTTTGAAGATGAGTTAACCTCAATACAACAGTATTTTATCTCTAAGACACTGGCCAATATATCATATGTAATTAAAACATTTAACACTAATTAATATCCCACCTCTCAAGCAGAAACGACAAAGACAATTAAGACAGATATCTATCAACTCTGAAAGTTGTAAGAATTTACACACAGTAAATTGGCCCAGAATGAAGTCACTTCTGCCAGTAATCTTGCACTTTCATGCTTACTCATGATACCTAAACAAAAATGCCCCAAAGACAAAGAGCAACGCCACATGAAATTATTACAACAAACAGTTTCTAGTATTTAGTCTAGCCTAAGATTAATCATTTATCAAAATGTATTATTGTTTTGACTAGGCTTAAGAAATTTATTTTATGAGCTCTAACATAGAAACAATAAAGAAAACAAAGAACGCAAGAGAATGAGATACAGTCTAAAATCAGGAAGTCCAGTTTTGGCACTGCACCAACCTTTCCACAGCCGGGACAGAGCTTAGGTGAGGATCGTCCTTAAGCAGGTCATGGCTGCTTTTGCTTCTCCCCTTCATGCTCTGGGAAAGAACACACAATATAGTTGAGAGCAGGAAACTAAAAGTTTTCAAATGAATAGTAATTAATTTACATAAAATTTAGTAAGGACATAGTATGATTAGCAAGAGACATGTTTCTGAAAGGTTCATTTTAACCAAAGCTTTAGAAATAAGAATGCTTTGGCTGATTGAGAATGGGATTTTTATTTGTTTAAATTATTAATTTTTATTTTACTTTTTTTTTTAAGATGCAGTCCTACCATCTAGTCTTAGCCCAAAATGGCCTTGAGTTCTCTAAGCAGCCCAGATTGATCTAGAACTCATAATATTTCCTCCTTGGCATCTCTTGTGCTGGGATTACAGTTATGCTCAAAAAATACTTTTTTAAAATCATCTTTCCCAACAAAAAGTGACACTGTTAAAAAGCACTGTGGTTTGCCAGCTCTGAGTACTTATGATTTACATACAACTGATTAATTCCTACAATCCATATACAGAAACTTACAAGAATAAACTGAGATAAACGTACACTACTCTCCTTCCATATACAGTCTATGCTGAATAAGACAACTTTTAGAAAGCATCCACAAGCAATCAGATGAGGATGCTAGTTAACAAACAGAGGGCAGATACTCAGGAGTCTCTCAAACACCTATCAGAGACCAAATATGGAAGTAAGTGCTTTATTTCCAAAAGTTCACTTCTCAATAATGACATTTTTATAG
This sequence comes from Ellobius talpinus, assembly GCA_001685095.1. Taxonomy (NCBI): domain Eukaryota; kingdom Metazoa; phylum Chordata; class Mammalia; order Rodentia; family Cricetidae; genus Ellobius; species Ellobius talpinus. The sequence goes on from LOJH01025360.1 coordinate 2,781, forward strand.
GCGAAAAACAAATGAGGAATCATTACTACAAAACGTTACTACAAGAAGTAGAACTATAAGAATTGCTGCTATTGTTCTAATTTATTCAGTGTGCATTTGGTGCCAGTCATAGTGCTACACATTGCACTTCTACCCTCCTCTCCCTCTCTAATGGAAACACACGATGTAGCACACAGCCACATTTAACAGAGTCAGGATTTAAATTAATACACCAAGAGTCTAAATGGATCTATTTCTATGTCATTTAGGTCCCCATAGACATCAAGCACTGCGAGTCCTAGCCTATATATTTCCCTATTGCATAATGGGAACATTCTAAATTGGCCTTCTGTTTCACTGATTAATTTGTGAACGGGCCCTAAATTTGATAGATTACTCTAAGATGGGTGTATATCTTTAAAAATATGCTTCCATGACAAATAATTAAGATTTAAATATTTCTGTATTAACATATGATTCTCTAGGCTTTAAAGATCAAGTAAAATAAACATATAGCTTAAGGCTTTTTTTTTAATTATTATTATTTTGCAGTCTTGGCCTATGCTTCATTGCTAAAAGCATCTATATACACGTGCAGAGTCTCCAGCTCTCACAGCAGTTTCTTTCCCAGAGTCAGGTTTTACAAATCTTCCAAAGATGCACAGCTCAAGGCGCTGTCCCTTGTAATGCTTTAAACACTGAATCAAGCTTTAACCCCATCTTATATAGCAATGGTGCAATGGGACAGTGCAGAGAAGAGTGAATAGATGGCAGTGCCTGTGGCTGCAGAACACAACATTCTTGTCTTTCTGATTATAGGGATGGGCGGGGGAGGGGAGTAGTGCCCAGATTACTACCACTGTCTGAAGACTCATCAGGCCGACAGAATACCCTTCTGCTCCTTAGGGTGGAGGTGTCAGTTCTGGGGATTTACCCAGGTCCTCATATGGACTTAGCCAAGTGCTCTCTGAAGCTACATCCTGAGCACAGAAGCACATTTTAGTTAAGGACATAAAATACCATCACCCAAGGTTTTGAAAATCATCAGTAACCATAACTACAATCTAACTTTAAAGAGTTTAAAGAGCTTAAAGTCTGGGTTTTGCTGAATACTATGGCATCTTTAGCTGTTTTGATTTTCTTGAATCATCTGTTTTAATTTGTGTTACTACACAACTAGAAACACAGTTTTAGAAGAATCTGATCTTGCATCTTCATTGGTCAGCAGATGTATCGGTATGAGGCCAAGAAAACATTTTTATTTGGGATACATCTTACTTCCTGTATGTAATTCAGTGGAAACCAAACTTCACATCAGCAACTCAAGCCCACTTCTGAAATAACTTCAATTCCACAGCCTCTTTTAAAGTTCTTAATGAAAGGGCAATAGTTCAACTAATTACTCATTAACGCCTTTGTCTAACTATGAAGACCGGAAAAGTTGCTCACAAACAGAAGAAAGCACAGCACAAAGGACATGGGACAATACCACAGGTGCTGCCCAAAGTGACACCCGCATGGACTCAGTCATAGCTACTCAGGCTGAGCAGCAGGGTCGCTGAGGCCCTGGAGGTAAAGGTCCACTGAGGCAACACCCTGAGGCCCTATCTCAAAATAGTAACTACAGCAAAAGATGGCAATCTGACCAAATGAATTTCAAAATCTAATATCCAGCAATCATATACTTTTTAGCTCAAAACTTATAATTGTAAAAGCAATAAACTTTCTAAGATCTCAGAACACTTAGCTACAAAATTAAATAGCAGCCTCATCTATTTCCCAAAAGAAAACTAAATGCATGCACAAAATTTGTAATGTTAATTGCATTCCTGAAAATCACAGATTTTATTTGTATTTGTTCTTTAATTATTTATTTTATATGTATGAGTGTCCTGCTTGTTCGTATGTATGTGCAGCACCTTCATGCCTGGTGACCTCAAGGTCAGAATGGATCACCTACAACTAGAGTTACAGGCAATTCTGAATTGCCACATCGGTGCTGGGAACCAAACCTGAGTTTGAACAAGTGCTTTTAACCACAGAGCCATCTCTCCAACCCCACAGAAAGATTTTAAATGTTCTTACTGCAGCATGTATGTGGTATATGAAATGGGTATATGTTAATTAGCTCAACTCAGACATCCTACTCTATATACATATTTTAAAATGTTGCTATATACAATATATATAATTTTGTTTGCCAATTTAAAATAATTATAATTTAAAAAAGAAAGTTCTTCCCAAGTACAGTGTTGCATGCTGTAATCCCAACCTTTAGGAGACTAAAACAGGAAGATTGCATATTTGAGGCTAGCCAGGTCTACTGAGTGAGACTGTGTCTGAAATGAACACAAAAGAGAGAAAAGGAAAAAGAAAGATTCTTGCTGAGCTCTTAAAGGAAAATTCATTTTAAAGAGCTTGAAGAAAAAAAGGATAAACTTGTTTCACAGTTTTTAAAGTAAGCTCTAAAACCAGGAAGAACTCATAAATTCAGTTGAATTACCATTGCCACTCTAGATTTTAACTAACTTCTAAAACTGGGTTAGCAGGGAGATAGAAGATCAAAAGCAGATTTTAAACACAAACCCATTCCCACTGCAGTGAACTACCGAAGCAGAGAAAGTAACTAGGAAGAATGGAAAAACTTAGAAGAGTCTCAGACTGGAACAGAAGTCTGACTCTCCCTTTAATGCTAATTCTTCCTGAATGACCTATTTTAAGGTCATCCTTTGGCTAAAGGGTTTAGATGTTGAAAACAAGACTAAATATACTTAAAGGCAAACTCCGCAAAAGGAGCTTCACAAGAAAGTCAAGACTGACTGCTAGCATATCTAAAAATGAACAGCGAGTGGGGTGGACCTGGAACTTCATACTGAAAAATAAAGAAGCAACAAAATAAAAAAAACAGCATAGCAGCAAAACAGACTACAGGAAGGAAGATTAAGGCAGAAAGAGCTAGAAGGCATGTTGACAGAGAGGGACAACACTGTCTCTGGGCTCTGACTCTAACTGTGTGTGTTTCATGCATATGGTGACCTCTCCAGGCCATGATGTCCAGTGTTACAGGCAACACTGGTCTAGGTGCTATATTTTGTGTAGATGTGATTAACTTAGACGAGCAGCCTTTGGGATTATCTTCCATAATGTGAGTGGCCCTCAGCTAAGCAACTGAAGGCCTTAAGAGCAACTGTGTATAAGAATTCCTAGAATGAAAACTGACATAAAAAACATGCCTGAGTATCCAGGCTCCAGTTTAAGAAAAACCAACTATTCTGTCTTGCCCTACATATTTCGGACTTACCATACTAACATACAGAAATTTACAAATACTGGTATTACATTTCAATTTAAGAGTTAAAAAAAAGAAAGAAAGAAAACAAAAAAAAATATCAGGCACAGATTGACAAGATAGCACCCTCTGGGCAAAAGTACTCAGTTAGCTAGAATCCATCCAACAGTGTTATCTCCCAGATTAGATTTCTTCACATGCTCATAGTGACACCATGAGAAAGTCAACAGAGTGCTTCTCTGAGCACGAGATATGGTTATTACGGCATCCTTCTATCATGCAATCCTATCCAAAAGGAAACAGGTGAGTCTGGTAAGTCACTTAGCCAGGGTCTCAGTTTCCTCCGCTATAAAGAAAGGAAGTTGGACTAGATCCCTTAGAGCTATAAAATCCTATGATTTCAAAGAGGTTTTCATCAAGTAGTACATAGATACTGAAGCAAATAAAGAAAAGCTAATCCACATGGGAGAGACACCTTGTCATGCATAAAGGAGTGAGGTGAAAGAGTGTGTGTAACCTCACACTGATAATCCACAAACCAGAGGGGACTCGAGTTTCTTCACTCATGTACAGTAATGCCTCAGTTGAGACCGTAACAATTACTAACTTGCAATCTAGCTCTGGAATAGCACTTACCACTGAGGAGTCACTGAAAAAAGAAACCTGATAAGCAAGTGAATAATGGAGCAATTATTTTTAAGCCTTTTAGAAATATTTAATTTCATGCAAGCACTGAAACTTCAAATCGTTCTTTCACTAAAGGATTCACTTGGCTCTGGCTCTAGTTATTTCAACAATTAGAGATGAGACTAAATTTCAAAACCATGTCTAATATTTGGTCTATTCTTTTTTCTTATCAAGGTATCATTTTACCAAAAAAGGAAAATGCATTTGAAACAAGCTCACGGTCTGAACGGCACATGAACTAAATAAACACAAACAAAATTAGATTTGGCTTTTAAGCAGATCTTAGAGCAATTTCTGTCCTTGTAAGTCAGTGAATTTCAAACTGCTTTTGTTGTTTTGTTTTCTCAGATGTAACTACCCACTTGTCTATTGCATGGTAGATAGAAACAGAAAAATGGGCTGGAACAAGCTGCTAGTCACTAGGTGGAGGAGACTCATGTACCCTGAGGCTCAGGCTGCTTCTTAGGAAAGACGCTGGCCAGTTCTGTCCAGCCCATGATAAGGTGCCTCAACAGCTCTCCACACTGCTTGGACAAGAGAGAAGCAGCTTCTATATAGCAACTGTGATCACATTATAAATCACTCAGCTTTTTAAGACCAAGAATAAAATACCAATCATAACATAAGAGATACTGTTCTATTTAAAGACACAACCTTCAATGGTGTCTTTCAGGAGTGTTTAATCAAAGTACCTTTACTCACAACCTAGCAAGTATATCTTACTTTTATGTTACACAAAGAAAACCTAAAAGTGAAAGATATCACTCAAGATCACATAATGTCAGGGGAAAGTGAGTCTCAATGAATTTGTAGGATCCCAACGACACTGAATCTAAGGTATCCAACGACACTGAACCTACTATTAATTCAGAGATGCACAGAATCTGCCTTCAAGGAGCTCATAGCCCACAACTGTACGCGGCCATTAAGCAAAGAGTATAGAGTGCAGTACTGGAATGCTGTACCAAGAGTACATTCACAGCCTTTCTTTATAATAAATCAAAAAGGCTGCTTTGCAAAGAAATGCAGCATAACATGAATAACAGACATTAGGTTAGACCCAGATCAGATCTACAAACACTGGAAAAACATTTAGAAAAGATGGCATTTTGAGCATTGAAAATAAATATATCCTAGCATCTAGATGCAGACCAGGATGCTTCAAGCAGGAAAACTGCAGTGACCTACATAGAGTCCCCATTGTGGTGATCCAGATATTTCTCTGCTATGAACTACAGAAAGAACTCACTGGTGATAGTTTTATCAAGCCTCTTATTAAAAAGTTCTGACTCCATGGATCTGAGAAGAAAAAAAGATTACCTCAAGTGATTGAATCTGAAATAATGTTTAGGAAGAAGGGTTGGTGGGGAGTCAACAAAGCCATGGCTATGGAAACATTATACTACTCGAAGGTGACTCCGGGAGCCATGAATAGAAGGAAAAGAGGAAGAAGATAGCAGACCCATGGGTAGAGAGGGCAGCAGCCCAGGCCAGAGATATGGAAGGCCTAAACAAGGGTAATAGCAAATTATAACAAAAGAAAAGGTTTGATTTGAAAAACTTCTTCAATGAAAGCTTAACACCATGCAGTAGGGGCTGGAGAGATGGCTCAATGGTTAAGAACTTTGGCTGTTCTTACAAAGGACCCAGGTTCAATTCCCAATACCCACATGGCAGCTCAAAACTGTCTGTAACTCCAGTTGCAGGGGATACAACATCCTTACATAGACATATATGCAGGTAAAACACCAATGCATGTAACATAAAAATGAATTAAATTATTAAAAAACAACAACCACAAAAACACACCAGCACTGACTGAGAGTGCAGCTGGAAGTCAGAAGTGAGGCTCAGGTGCTCTGGGGGAACTGATATGAGGAAACAGAGACATCACAAATGAAGCGAGGTGCGGGGGATAGAGTTTCACCCTGGCCAAGGGCTGAGAAGCTAAACAGCTATCCATAGAGGTATCTAGTAGACAACTGGAGGGGGAAAGTGAGCAAGCCAGGATATACCGATATGAGGCAGGATTTTATCACAGCCCCCCTCTCCTCCAGAACAAGGTCAGAGTGGGGAAGCCACAGTGGCACAGCCCTGGGGGAGTAATTCTCATTGAGAAAGAATGGCAGCTTGTAACTTCCCTCGCAGAGTGAAAGATTTTATTCTTACTCAGTTGTTGGGAATGTGTCAGGTTTACAGAAGAGGAAGCCAGGGTTATCTTGATGGCTTCCTTTCACATTTCAGTCTTACAGAAACACAAGCTGATTCTGGAGTGGAGGTTCACGGTACTCAGTGGAATTTAAGCATATTATTTTTCTCCCTTGGAAACAAAAAGCAGCAGAAGGAAGACAAGCTTTGAACATTTAATTTTAGCTAACAGAAAAGTTTCAGACTAATTTCCTAGTCCGTCTTAAAGTAATTATAAGCAACTTTATTACCAGAAACACTATTTCAACAAAAATACAAGACAACTCCATCCTCCCATCTTCTTTCTCCAAGGCTGCTGGACCTTAACAAGCAGGCCAAGAACACTGAGCACAAGCCCTCCACCCAGAACCCATGCTACCAGTAAAACTTCTCAGCTGCATCACAGATGGCTTAGGCTTAGGGAGATTTCTGCATCACTCACAATCATCCCAGAGGTCGAAGAAGCTATGAACCTGTATCCCCAGTTCTCACCCCACTACCTCCTTAATTAGAAGTCTCCTGAGTATTGACAGCTACACAATAGGAATAGTGGCTACACAGTATAATTGTTAAAGGATTACATAAAATAAACATTTCATAAGTAGAAGAAATACATGATTCTATCACAGTGTCATTTGTACTTTGATGACAGGCAAATAGTTAAAGAAAGGCATTTCTAGTTCACCTCGGGGACTTCAGTGACAAAGAGGCAGTGAAGAGGTGGCTGTGGAGTGAACTTTTTTTCTGATAATATTTTTATTACTTTATAAATAATACCAATCAAAATTTCTACTTTCTCCCCTCCTCCCACTTCCCTCCCTGGAGCGAACTCTTTAAGCAGACAAGAACAACAGAAGAAATGTAGCAAATATACCAGAAAAAAAGAAAAGTGGGGTTTGGGACACCATAAGAAAGGCACAGTTACATAGGAAAACTTGACATCTTGTCTTGACAGGATTATAAAGCTCTGGTTGGCCTCAAACTTGAAATCCTCCTGCCTCTGCCTTTCATGTGCTAGGACTATAGATATGCTATACTATGCCCGCAGAATTTGACATCTTTAGATAACATCAAACAAGGAAAACCAGTAACTCCCAGATCTAGCCATTATGGTTTTGTCTGTTCACAAAGAAACACCCAGAATCGTGGCGTACAGCATCCTGTACTTATTCTGATGAGGTACAAATTTGAATCACCAACAATGCAACACTAATCCACTGGCATCTACAGAAGATAACTCCAACACCAAGGTGGCAGAGTAATTCTTGATGTTTGTAACAGAAAAGCCTTCATTTAAAAATTAATTTACCTTTGGAATCTACTATATAAACATTTCCTGAGGTGAATCAGAATAACGGTAGAAAGGCAAAATAAATATTCAGTCTATCTCTGAGAATCTAGTGTGCTGGTTATAGGTAAGTAATAACCAATCTCATATTACTAAAATTGATACAATAAAAAACAAGCAAAAAATAGGGACAATTTATCTTTTCCACATGCCCATTTTAATAAGGTTTTAATGTAAGCATATAAGAGAGTGTTAATGTATCAGTTTCCTCTGATACAGAAGCACGCCTTCCTGGAGGGAATTTTCTTAAGCCAGAAGGTAAACAACTCAAAATAGCTTCAGGAAGTCCCTGAAACCAACCAGATTCACTAGGCCCCTACCACCCAAAGGAAAACAATAAAGACCACTGAGAATCACTCTCAGTTGAGCCAAACTTCAAATAAGACTCTCAAACCAGACTAGCTATCTGGAACAAGCAAAAAATACCCAAGTTGTTTGGAGAGCTTAAGGTTAACTGAGCCACATGGAAGGGACACTCTGTTGAGCTGCCTGCTGGCTGTGCAGCATGCTCTGTTTCCAGCTTGTGAGCTGTCATCCATGCTGAGATGGGCTTGGTCATGCAGCTGTCTGAGTTATTTCTGCTTCTGTAAATACCCCTTCACCCATAAGTAACCCCAATAAAACTCATTGGTTCACCAAGATGGACTTCGGTGGTAACTATACTTTGGTCTGTTGTGAGCTCCTTATCTGGGGTGAGTAGATGTGTGGAGTATCTCCCCAGGAAGTTCTGTTGCACAACTTGCTCTGTGCTCAGCATGACCATTACTGAGCCATGCTCATGAATGATGAAAGCACAGGATAAAAAGACAAGCACAACCATGGTGTGCTTTTCCATCTGTCTGTCTTGCTGGTAGCACTGGTGAGAAACAGGAAATCATCATGACCAAACACAGCAGAACTGGGTTATGAAGCTTAATTATTACTAAAGATACTAGATCTAATTCTCAGGTCTCAGTGCTCACTTGCTTCCAAGAAAGAAACGCAAAGTACAACATTTGGAACCAAAAGCCTCTGGAGGTGATTTTCTTTGGGTACAAATATCACAACCTGCTCCAAAAACATGCAAAATACTGTTGATGTTCCAGATGATTTGTGAAGAAACTAAAACTGAAGAAAGCCACATGCAGAGGTCAATTCCTACTGTAGCATCTTACTAGGTATGTGACTTTGAACAATCACAATTATAATCCACAGGTATTCTTGTGAACTTTGTTTTACTTATGAATAAATCTAAGTATTTATAGAAGGTTCACAACATCTATCTCAAAAGGCTGTGACAGAAATTAGTTAAGAATTAATGATGCAAACACAATATATGGAAATAACATTAAAATGAATATTAAGCAATTGAGCCACTGATTGTTATAATAATGATAATCATTGTCATATAGCAAAATAAAAGACAAATAGCACCTAAAATCTGAATCATAAAATTGAACCATTCAAAATACTTTAAACTGGTTTCAACTGACAAAAAAAATCAAGAATAAATTAAATAAATATGAACCATGTTTCTGTGAGAGCAAGTCAACTCAGAATCTGTATGAATGACTCTACGCAGCAATACGATGCATGCTTACTGTGTAAGTGACATCAACTGTGCTGCTCCAGGCAGAGCAGGAGACAAAAAATGCAAAGCTAAGGGCAAGTAGGAGCCTACCTGACTGACTCGGTTCACTTCCTCCTCTTCCTCCTCAGCTTCTTCTCCAAAAGAAAGTAAACTAAAGTTTCTATCAAAACAGAAAGAAAAGAAAATTCAGGAGAAAAGTTAGATGAAATTCATAAATATCCCATTTTCAAGCAACAGCATAGGTATCTAACAAAAACATTTTATTTGGACAGTTTCACTTGTCTTCAGCGGGAATGTTCCAGTACCTACAATTGTGAGTGAAGGGTTTGGCCTTAGACCACTAACATTTCACCAAGTACCCTCAACAGATTCCCCCCAGTATTACCGTAGTGCACTCAGTCACGTAGGACAGAAATAAGCTTTTGATAGTTATCAAAGCTAGAAGGAACCCTGAGAGCACTATAGGTGAGTAATTAATCTACTTTAATACCTGACAAATACATCTTAATGTTTGGAAACTAAGAAACACAAAAAGTTGAATGAGTAGAAAATATCTCAGGTCTTTCAAATTAAACAGCAAAAACTCGGGTAAGATAAACTGTAAGTTATTTCAGCACTTCTTTAGTTTTGGAAAAAGTAAAACATTTGGTAGCAATGGAATTATTTTTTTACATCTACATGCAAGCAATGATGACACATCATCCCTTGCTCTGAATGAAAGGGATGTTTTCATTCAGACAAGATAACAGAAAACACACAAAGAACTCAGACTTGTCATCAGTAAAATGGTAATACTGAAACACTGTATCCTAACACGGTGACAATGACCTTCCAGCAGCAATGAACTGGAGTAAGTCAATAATGGGCTCAAAGAAAATCAAATATACAACGCTATAAAAAGTGATTTTTCTTTAAGACAAAATCTACTATTGGTTAAAGTGCCTGGCTCATATTTGGCAATCTGCTAACACAGTTTAATATATATGCTTTGTGAGAAGCCAGTATGCACGGATTACCTATACTTCAGGGTGTTTGTGTACACAGTTAACCTTCAAAACAACCAGGTGTTGTGCTTAATATAACCTCCACTATATTTGCTATGAGACGACCAAAGTTCAGAGATTAATAAACTTTGCTTAAGAACCAGGTGTCGCAGGCCCATACAGAGAATTGTCTAAATATAATACTGATAAATTTGATGCTACAATTTAGCAAAATGGTAAGTTGAAATCTAACTGTATTATTTTTAATGAAACAGAAAAAAATAAAAACAATATTGGCATAAACTAACTTTATTAAAAAATAAATTGTTAGTTTTAAGAAAAAGAATAATAGAATGGTTTTGATCAAAAATATTTATAAAAAGATTATTTTGAATACAATTACATAGCACATGCAATCCTATAACACACACTAAAAATATTCTTTATAGTGTTCTTCCCTCCCCAAATTCTTTATACTAAGGATACATTAACTTACAAACTAGCAAATTTTCTCAATAACTCAGCTATATAAATATAGTGAATATTAAGTATTTATTAACACATGTTAAATGGCTACTGAGATGATACATTTCTAGTTTAAGTTAAATAATGTCATTGCATGAAAGTAATGTTCTCTTTAAACACACATTCTCTCTCTCTCTCTCNTTACAAAAACAAATTAAGTAAAATAGTGTCACTATTAAAGTTGAAGAAAAATCTTTCTACTATGATTACTTTGTGCCTTTGGGTTTCAATTTCTTTATTTCTTCCTCTGGTTTCTCTTTTTTGGGCCTTTTAATTTCTCTTGGAATGATGTCATCAAAAGGATTAAACAAAACCTATAAAAAGAAGCATTTTGAAGATATTATTCCAGTTTTTTAATTTTACAACAAAATGAAAAACAATATTAAGTGTACTGACATTGCTGTCTAAATCTTCCCTACATAAATTTTATTAGTGCAGTGGTACACAGGGTACACAGTGCACTTCCAGTCACATGGCCTCATTGATCACCCCAAAACATTATGCTCTTTTCAAGTAAAAGATACTTTATCCTATAACTATTTTACAGAAAGAAAAGCTTAAGGAACCAACTCAGACATTTGGGCTCCATATCAAATGTTCTTAAGGATTACCTCACTTCCTCAATAAAGAGCAACTTAATTCAACTAAAATCCACTTCTTTGAGCAAAGAACCTTATTCTTTTAACTTTTCATTATGAGTTGAGCTTTTCATTCTTTATTTTATCACCTAAAGTTTCATATCAGAATCCAAAGTCTTTAATTAAAAAATATATATATCAGAAATTGTTCTTAAATATAGTGTCTCATATAAAGCTCTCATCTAATGGTTTAAATGTATCTCTTAATTGGCACCTAGCAGCCGTGTTCCCACCTCGCAGCTTTTGATTCTATGTGGATTGCGGGGCCTTTCTTCATCATCGATGTCCACTTCTGTCAGGCGTAGCATGTTGTATACTGTGTCCCCTGTGACCTACCAAACAAAACATAGGGCCACAAACATCTCTATTCAACTTTTTAATAAGCAGAGGAATTTTGAAAATACTTTAAATAAATAGTAGCCTTCTGAAAAGGTGTTTTTAAATAATAAAAGAGAATATTTATATTTTACCGTATGTACAATTAACAATGTTAATTGGTAATTGTTAACAGATGGGCTCAGTCTGTTAATAAGCCCTTATATGTTTCCAGTGTATACTAATGTCAGTTACTAAAAATAAACACACAATGTCAACATTCTTACTAAATGACAGTTCACTCAAATATTACAAATAAGCTTGAACTTAAAGCAGCTTAAGCATTAACAGTATGATAAACACTTTGCAGGTTATGGCCTAATTGAATCTACACAAATACCCTAAAATGAGAAGAGGCTCAAGGAAGGTACAGACTCGACAATGGGAGCCTCTCTAGACTGCTGTGCTATGTGTTCTCTCATGCTGGGTTATATAGCAGCAATTGTAAAACATAGTACAAGATAGGAACTCAAGTCTCATCTTGCTGATTGAAAAAAAAAGCTAGAAGTAGGAAAAGTCCATGATTGCCAGAAAAACCTGGATTAGGAATGCATCAAAAGAACATGACAGTACATATTTCCTGACTCATGTCCTTAAGAAATAAGTACCAATGTTACATTTTACAGTTTAGATATGACTTGAATTCAAAGGTTCGGTTGTTCAACTGTACTGAATTGTTACCCTCCTTATAGAGTCAAAATCCACTTTTGCCTAGGATGTAAGGAAGCAATTCTTACTGAGCCAGCAGAGGGGGCTAAAAAGCTATTAATGCCTACTATGTCTAAGCATTAAATACAGGGACATTCGGATGAGAAGGGAGGAGGATGAGCGAGTGATGCCTTCAGGATCCCTCTTTATAGAGAACTGTTGAAAATCTATGGGAAGATTATCCACTCATTTGTTGTTAAACATCAGGAGGATTAAATCGATACTGTTCAAGGTAAAATTTCCAGTAAAATTATAAATACTAATACAACTTCCACTTTAATTTTAAGGGAATCCATCATTGGTAGTTTTAACCTATAAAATAGTTTTGGCTAAGTGTCTCTTTAAAAGTAGAAACAACACTGGCTAAGTGGCCATAAGTAGCTAATGTCACCACTTTGACAAAGAACGTGTGTAGGCCATGACAAATGACTGACTTGAAGCACCCAAAGTTCAGGTAGCCCTTTACAGCTCATCATAATAGGAACATACACCATCATTTTTAAAAACAGTAAGTAAATAACTATAACATTTTTGAAGGCACTCATTATAAAGTCAATTGTATGTATCACAGAAGTTTAAAGAATAACATAAAACCAAAACCAAACCATATACTTAACATATAGACACTAACCTTTCCAAAGATGGTGTGCTTATTGTTAAGTTCATCTGCTCGACCCAGAGTAAAGAAAAACTGGCTGCCATTATCATGTGGACCAGCATTTGCCATGGCAACCAGTCCTCTCCTATTAAAACGCAACCGTGAGTGAAATTCATCCTGCAAGAATGAGAGATTTAGTGACTCTTCTCAGTCATAAGACCCTTCATATTCAATCAGCTGTGCAGCAGACCAGTGAGGCTCAGACAATTTCTAATCAAAAATGCTGAAGTTTTATTTAACTGATTTTGAAGTACAATCAAATCCAAATTTACTATCTGTTCACTGCTCTTCAACCTGAACTCGGCAGCTTGTATCTTCTAAATATAGTCAGCCCCATGGCTGTTTTATGGACGTCTACATACACACGGAGGAGGGGAGCTCAAAGAAAGTTGGGGTCTAATTCTCATTTCCCTACTCAAGAAACCTTTCTCTGAAAGCACTGTGAAGCCTCCAGCTATTATCCTTCCCATCTTATACCACGGGCCGTGAAGCTGTTGCTTTCTTCTGGTTCTTAGACTCAGACTCCAAGAGTGTGTCAGTGTGACTTCACTGTGCTTTTAGAAGTCCTAACCCATCCTAAGTTGACTCTTCCCAGGGTGGCAGACTGCAACAGTGCAGGACCACTGTGCCTTGGAGGCTTTCCTTGCTCTGAGAGCTACTGAGAACTTCCCCCCAGACCTACACTGGGATCATCTATGACACACCCATTTCTATAATCAGGGCTTTTCAAGCATTAGAGGCTATTTTTCTTTAATATATTATTCTTAAGATCTAAACTCTAGTACATCCCACCAGGAACCAGAGAGCCAAACACCCTGACCTCCAACTGATCAGCTTTCAGAAGGACTGTGAGTAAAACACTCCTATTGTTTAAATCCCCAGAATCTGTGGTATTATATACCATGTATGTGTCCTGGACAGTTTTCTGTCAATTTGACACAAACTAAAGTCATCTGAAAGGAGGAAACCTCAATTAAGAAAATACCCCCATAAGATTAGGCTGCAAGGCATTTTCTTGGTTGGTGGTTGATGGTAGAAGCTGAGCCCGCTGTGGGTGTGCCATCCCTGGGCTGGTGATCCTGGGTGTGGTGGCACACACCTTTAATCCCAGCACTCAGCACTCAGGAGGTAGAGGCAGGCAACCTCTGTGAGTTCCAGGCCAGCCTGATTTCAGGACAGCTAGGGCAGTTACACAGAGAAACTCTATCTTGGAAAACAAAAAGACAGACAGACAGACAGAAAGGAAGACAGACAGACAGCTGAGCAAGCCATGAGGAGCAAGCCAGTAAGCAGCACCTCTCCATGGCCTTTGCATCAGCCTGCCTCCAGGTTCCTGACCCTGCTTGAGTTCCTCACCTCACTGCTTTTGATAATGGGCTATTATATGAAACTGAAAGTGAAATAAACCCTTTCCTCCCCTAGTTGTTTTTGGTCATGGTATTTTATCGGAGCAATAGTAACCTTAACTAAAACACTATGTTTAAAATGATCTATCTAGCTGAAAGAAGTTAACAAAGTTAATTGTTATTTTAAAATAACAAAGAAAAAAACTCAGAAAGGAAATGCTAACAGAATTTAGGATAAGAAAAAGGATTAACAGAACACAAGAATATTTCCTACAAAGTCGAGGTCCTAAAATTATGAGATATGATTAACAGTGACAGCTGAGATTATTTGAGTGCTATGACCTACTTTCCAGGGTGACTATCATCTGGAAAACAAAGCTTAAAAAAAAAGAAGTTCTGCTGTTTTTCTCAACAATCACAATCACACTGTGATGAGGCACTGTGCTACATGCCAGTAAACCTAGCACTCAGGAGGCTCAGGCACAAAGACAGGCACAAGTTAAAGGCCAGTCTGTACTACATATTGCAATTCCAGCCAAGGCAACAGAGCAGGGCCCTCGATAGAAACTTTGAAACAATTAAAAATCATACTGACCTAGGAAAAGATGAAGGGGATCTCTAAAAACTCTTTCCTAACTCGAATAAATGTGAAGTTTTTTTTTCAAAAGTCTCCCAATTTTAAGAACTGGCAAATACTCATCCAAAGAACCTAACATTGTTATAATTAGACTAATAACAAATATAATTTTTGCTGTATTGGGCCCATTATTGTTCCTAATTTTTTAAATAGACTAACTCTCCTTGTAGGCAGTCAAGAAATCACAGGCCAGGACTAGAGGAACAGCTCAGCAGGTAGTTAAGAACACTTGTTGCTCTTACAGAGGACCTGGGTTCAGTTACCAGCACCCACATGGTGGTTCAACAGTTGTTGATGAACAACTCCAGTCCCAGGGATCCAATGCTCTCTTCTGACCTCTACTGTCAGAAAGCAGAGCATGGTAAACATATAACATACAGGCATAAAAACAATGAATCTAATAAAAATTTAAAATAAGAAATTATATACCCATTTTTGATTAAAATGTCTTTTTCCTTTTTAATGTCTTTGGCTCTTTCTTCTGCTCACTTTCTGACTGTCCACCATGCATGGCTTTGTGCTATAGAGTTCTTCTGTGGACAGTAACTACATAATATATAATAAGCTCCAGTGTGGGAGATTGGTCCCTCAAAAGCTTTATATTGAAGTCTTAATCCCTGGTGCAGCTAATATTTGTGGCTCTGACAACGTAGTATAGGTTATAAATGTGAAAAAGTAAGAAGAAGTCATAGGGGTTGGGATCTTGTTCTAATCCAATAGAACAAGATCTATTGTGTCCTTATAAAAAAAGATCAAGACACTGGACCTGGATTCTTCTTCCCCATACCTCTTCAAGGTAGGAAAAGGGACTTTCAGACACTATGACCTGAACTTCCTGGCCTCTACAACTGAAAGAAAGAAATTCTCATTTACCCCCCACAGACTGTTGTAGCGGCCCAAGCAGACTACTTGAAAATTCCATATAACATTTAAATCAAATTAGTTTAATCTAAAATAGCACATACAATGTTCTAAAAATTGGCTGCTGAGACCAGACACAGCAAAACATCAGGAAACATGCCATATGGACTTCTTTCTGAACACTGCTTCTCCTCTCTCTCTCTCTCTC
>LOJH01025361.1:5635-16123 GCA_001685095.1 Ellobius talpinus
TTCCTTCCTTCCTTCCTTCCTTCCTTCCTTCCTTCCTTCCTTCCTTCCTCTTCCCCTTTCCCAAACTTTTCTCTCTCTTTTCTAATTTAACATTTTCTTCATTCTTTGTGAATTTCACCTTACGTGTCTTGGTCCCACTCCTCTCCTCATCTCTTTACATCTGCCCTCTGTCCTTACAGCCTCCCCTGAAAGATTAAACAAAATACAATTTAAAAGAAAAAAAAAGAAAATTATCTTGTCATTTTTCTGCAGTGTGACACAGCGAGTCATGCAGTAACCCCTTTAGTCCCTGTATCCTTACTTGGTTATTGCAGTGAGTCATTGGTCCTGTTTGAAGCCTCTGGCTTCTGGTCCCCTATCTATACTGGGCCCTCACTGCGACTCCTCTCGGATATCCTGTTGTTGCCTTGTGTTGTGGAGATTCTGCAGGTTTGGCTCTACAGGACCTGTCCCTTCACAGGCTCCACAAGATCCTAGATGGGATGGATATTGGGATGGGCCCTGGTTCTGGTTCTGCAGGGTAGCTGGGTTGGACAGCCCCCCCGCTCTCCCTCATCCTCAACACCAGGGCAAGCTCTCCAGCATTTCTCTGACTAGTTCACCCTATGCAGTGAGCAACAAGGACTAGGGCTGGTTCTCCTGCTCTCATGCCTGCTTACCCACACCTACAGCACCAGGGCCAGCTCTATGTGTTGCCCAGGTGAGGTGCATGAGCCACTCTCCAGAGTACTGCAGCTGGTGAGAAGTCAGGCCCAGTCTCTCACTCTTGTGACCCCCAGGGCCAGCTCTTCCACCTGCTGTTGGGGAGGGATGAGGGGCAAAGAGGGGGAGGCCTCTCTCTCTAGCCCACATTGCTGCATGGGACCAGAGTCGTGGGACTAGCACTCCTATGCTCACAACCTAGACTCACCCATGTTGCTCCAGCAGGGTTAGCTTTACTGTGCTGCCTAAGCAAGATACAGGGCCTGCTCTCATGAGTACTGCAGCCTGTGAGGGGCATGACCATCTTTCCTCTTTTCATGACCTCAGGACCAGTTTTCCCACCTGCCACAGGCAGTGAGGGGGTAGGGGGAGGGCATATCTCTCTGGCTCCTGCCACTCTATGGCAGAGGAGAGGCAGGTCCAAGTTCTCAGTTTTCGCTCACCAGCACCCCTGTCAACAGGGTCAGCTCTACTGTGCTGCCCAGGCAAGGTGCAGGGCCCAGTCTTGCCAGGACTGTAGTTGGTGAGGGGCTGGGTCAGCTCTCCCACCTGCTGCAGGTGGTAAGGGGTGAGGGTGGGAGGGCATCTTTATCTCACCAGTGCCACCAAATGGCAGAGAAGAGGAGCAGGACCTGTTCTCCCACTCTCATGTCACCAAGACAAATTTGCCCACACCCTATCCAGCGGGGTCAGTTCTGTCCTGCCCATGATGGGCAGGGCCTGTTCTCCCTAGTGGGGCAGCCAGTGAGGGATAGGGCTACGTCTGTGCAGCCCTATCCTCATTGCCTTTCGTGGTAACAGGAGCCAAGGACATCAGCACAGATTGTGCAAGGGGCCTGGCCACAGACCCAGACATGGCCCTTGGCAGCAGCCAAGGCCCAGATGTCACCATGGCCTTGGGTGGCTAGCAGGCCACCCACCTTCACCAACTCTTCACTGCCCTCGCCTCTTCAGCTCTGCCTCTCTCCACAGGACATGATCCATTCTGTCTCTCTTCCAAACACCCCATATATTTTCTCATAATAGTGCCCAACTGTCCAGGGCCAGCCTGTGTTTTCTCCTCCTTGGCCAGGGTGGAGAGCACCAGGTGGGCATCTGAATCTGCTCCTGCTGAGCGTTAATCTCCCAAACTTCTCTTAAGAACACCTTTTCAGCTCTTATAGTCTTCTGAATGGAGTGAGATGGGATCTCAAGGAAGATTTAATTTGCATTTTTTGACAGATAAGAATATTGAAAACTTTTTTGGTAGGTTCACTATCAGGCAATTTATAACTATTGTATTTTGAAAAAAGAATTTTATCTATTCTTAGAAAATTTCCTACAGGTATACCATGTATTTTGATATAATTACTCATACTCAACATCCTTCTGATTTATTCCAGACCCTCCCATGTCCCCATTACAACTGCATATTTTCCTTTATAATCCACTGAGTTGTTCCCATGTATACAGTATTGGGTTGTGTATTGGTGCATAGGCAACCTTCCAGGTGCCAAATGCCCAGCAACAGTCAGCTGCCAATAGCTCCTCAACTAGGAGTGGGCCTTCACAAGTCCTTCCTCTCTTTGTGATGGGATATTGACTGGCTTAGAGTATTTTACAGGTCTTGGCCAGGCAGCCACAGCTATTATGAGCTCATGAGTAAAACAGTCCTGTCATGTCCAGAAGACACTATTTTGCAACACTGCTCCTTGACCTTTGACTCTTAAATTCCTTCGTTTTCAAATCTCTTCCCTCTTCTTTTCTTGTGCAGTAACTTTAGGGTTTTTCATAATACATTCTAATTATACATAGATGGCAGTTTTAAGAGCTATCATTCACAGAAACACTTTATGTTGGAAGAAGTGTGATAATTGTTTTAATACAATATCATTGAACTGAACCTAATATTGTTATAATTTTTAGGAGGAGAACACAGCATAGAAATAGTAACAGTCATATTTTGAGCTCACCAATAGTGCAGAATCCCCATTCTCAGTACTTCCGCATATATCACACTTGGGGCAACATGTTGATTACAACAGGCAGAAAACAAGAGGTAAGAGGGAAAATGCAGACAGATGAAAATCATAAAAATAGGACAGTATTTTTGTTGAGAGACTTCATAGTGATTAGAGACTGATCAATAGAGAGGAGGCACAAATTGATGAGGTTTGTAAAGAATGTTACATGATCATATGGATTCTATTCTTGGTAGGCTAAAGTGTTCTCCAGTGAATTTTCTATAGAACTGTGAGATTCAAGAAGTGAAGCTTCCAAAAAGGTATTAAGTGGTACAAATTGTCCTCTTAAAATTTGCATTTCATATACATTGCTTAAAACCCTGAAGCTTTTTCATAATAAAATATGTAATCATGGGAGTGAAAAAAACAACCTTATAAGAGAAAAAAATCTTTCCCAACTGTCTATCAGATAGAACATTAATATCTAGATTATATAAAGAACTTTAGAATCTAAGCACCAAGAAAAATGAGGCATAATGAAGTGAATGGACAGTTCTGAAAATGAGAAATGCAAACATTTTCTGTCATTGGTGGATGTCAGCATTGAATCCTTAGACCTGTGCAATTTATTTGGCATACCCATGGAGCGTTACTAAGGTAGGAGGGATAGAATGAGCACGTCTATAGGTAAAACAGGAATTATGGAACAGGAAAGGGTAAATTGTAGTGGGGGAAGGGATAGCAGTGTAGAAGAGGGGAACTGGATGGGATTAATAACACTAATATAGAAACCCACTACTATAGTCTTCCTAAAATATAGCTATACACACATATACTTGTATCAAAAGAGTAGAATAATGGAGTTATTCTATAATGGGACAACATTGTCCCCCCAGACACCACAGAACAACAAATTAAAAGCCTGGTCCCAAGAATGGGTTATTTTCTTTTAGAGTTGTTGACCAGTGAGGTTCAAAAGACTCTCAAACATTGCAGGCTATTTCCAGTGCTTAGTTACCCTTCAGAACTTGAAAGTTAACACCTGATTGGTGAAGAAACCATATATTTGAGTCATAGAACATGGAGACATGCTGTGGTCAACACAGCCTCGGGTGTCACAGGGACCGGGAAAGAAGGATAATGTCAGAGACACAAGACTCTGAGTTCACTTCAGGAATAAACAATTTTTATTTTTCCTAACTGCTGTTTATATATTGTTTAGCAGCTACTAGAGCTAATGCCTCAAACAGAACTTGATCAAGCAGTGCCTTTGACCCTCTTGTCTGAGTTCTTCCTTTTATGCTTCCCTGCCCTCTGGGCCTTGTTTGCTCCAGAGGACATTCCTGTTAGAATTTATCTTGTGTCTAGGGTTTTTTCCAGTGTGTCCTTTGGCCACATCCGGGTCAGAGTTTATGCCTGAGAAGAACTGCAGGCCATATGAGCTTCAACACCCCCCACCTTCTGATTTTGTAGCGTCACAGTGGCATAAGCAGCTTTATCTTGGCAATCAGTCTTCTCCATTTTCTTTGGATGCAGAGACAGTCAGATTGTGGTTCTCTGCTATCAGTTCACAGTAAGGCTTTGCCAATTTGCCTAGAATCCAGAAAAGGCCTATAGCAGAAAGCACACATGTGGAGTCTAGGTTGCATGTTATAAAGGGACCTGGACCGGGATCTTGGTTATGTCCTTATGGAAATTTGCAGAAAATCGTGAGTTTGGATAAAATGTCTTGGTTCTTGTGATGTTTTTCTGTAGTTGTCAGAGTAAAATGGAGGGAAACAGTTTTTAAAATCTAAAGTATAAGTTTCTTTGACAACTTACTCTTGAGAAGTTTAATTCTTTATTTGCTTTTTTGTTTATGTATTTGATTATTTGGGGACAAATGAAATCATTTAACTATGACTTCTCCTCAGGGACTATAGGGAATGTCACGAGAGACATGAAGTTTTGAAAGTTGACAAAAAAGGTAAAAGTTGTAGATGCATTAGCAGGATCATTGTTTGAAAATGTATCAAATCCCTGCTTATATAGAAAGCAGCTAATATGTATCTTTGAACGGCTTGAGCAGACTCGTATTTTTGAGTTGTAACAAAAATAAAGCCTGAAAAGTTATCAACATAAACGTGAACAAATTTAAAAGAAACAAATGAGATTTAATTCTTTGGAGCCAGTGTCCTTGAACATTTTAATTGTTTTTGAAAAGGGTTAGTAATCAGTGCTTGTAACTGCAGCCAATTTAGAGTCAATTAATAACTTGCGAGAACATTATTAAATAGAGTATTAACAAATATTTTAAACTTTGAACTTTGAAATTTTAATATCATCTTATTGTTAAGTCTCCTTTCACATACCCTAAAGCACTTACTAACACTCTCACAACTTGTAGGAACCTTCTATTTTTGTAGGAACCTTCTATTTTTCCCTTCCATTCTGGAAACATCCAGCCATGCTTACCACAGCTTTCCTTTCTGTCTGGACCCATCCACTCATTTTAATCCTTATTACAACTTGCATAAACCTTTTATCTCTCTTTCTCATCTAGAAATATCCATCCATTTTAATTTTTCTATATAAATACTTTTATTAAAAAATCTTTTCATTATTATGTCCATTTAATCTTTTTATATACTGTTTTTTAAGTACCATGAGACATGATTGCTTGATTATTGAGAGTAGTCATTATAAAAGCAAATCATTTTTATCATTAGGGCATAAAGTAATAGTAAAAATCAATTTTTATAAGAACAGCATGGGAGTGTTTTGAGTTTACTTTTTTACTGAAACCTAACTCTAAGTTTACCTATTGAAAGCAAGGGAGCAGTGAAACCGCCAAACTGGACTACTCTGTGGATAGAAATAAAAGTTTATTTGGTGAATGAAACCACCAGGCTGTCTCTCTCAGGGGGGCAGAGAATGGTGACAGCAGGAAGAACCTTGTTAGTTTTAAGGGGACAGGAGATTGGTGGGTCAGAAAAGCCTGAGATTTATCATGGGGGATTTGATAATCACAAAACAGATCTCCTTGCATGAGATTGCTGGCCATTGGGGAAAGATAAGAAATCTGGTGATTTTCCTGGTTAAAAAAAATCCCACCTACCTCTCAAGATTCCTGAGGAGTTTAAGCTTCTGTTTACACAAAAACAATCCTTCTGTTTACCTGATCAGAGTCCTTCTGTTTAGGACATTATCACCAGGAATGCCATTTTGGGGGTCTGCTTTAGAACTAACACCAATTTCAGTCTGTTAGGTACAGGAAAGGGGGAGTCCGGATTTTTACATATGAAACAGAGGCATAGTCAGAACTGGCATTTTCATAAGTCAATCAAAGAAATAAGGTGGCAGCAAAATCTCTTTACTATCTGTTTTTCTGTCGCTTGTTGTACATGATTCACTTAGTTTTTGTCTGTTGGTGGAAGACCCTGAGCTTGTCTTAAGATCATGAACATGTAATTGTTTTTTATTCATTTATATATTAGCTTGTTGGAAGTCTCCGTTGACTTTAGTAACCAATTTATGGTTGGCAGGTAATCGAGCCTCAGCTTTGAAATTTTCTTATTTAAGAGAGTCAGGAAATTAAATTTTCCTTTAAAACTTTCAAGTTTGTATCATCATCCAACATGTCCATCCTTTGTATCCAGTTATTGCAAAGCCTGAATGTTTTTAAGGAGAAAGATTAAAAAACAAAAAACAAACAAAAAAACCCAAAAAAACTATGGATCTACCAGCCAGATAGCCTGGTGGAGGCCTGTTTGCTGCTGTAGTGACAGGTGGCAGGGTTCCTGAACTGTCTGATGAAGATAGGGCCTGGGACAAAGAGGCCCCACAGAATTTGTGCATGCACTGTGTTTCTAGACAAGAAAGTTTACAAGCTTGTTGTAAGTCAGACAGTTTAGAATCTCCAGGTGCTCCTGTGAAGTCTGTTTTAACCCTTTCCTTAGAATGCCTTTGTTTTGGAAATTCTGTGCACAGTGAAAGTCATTTTTTTTCCTTTTAGTCTTGGTTGCTTTCATCTGAACTAAATGCTTTATTTTGGGGTACTAAGGGAGAACAAGGAATTTAAATTTCCCAACAGTTTGCTGGCTCCTGGAGGAGAACTTAGATATGTCTTCCAAGGGCTCCAAAACAATAGCAACAATGCTCGAATACTATAAAGAATTTTACAGGAATTGTTTTACAATTTTTCCATATTCTGCCAATCCTCAGGATTGAATGTTCCCTCTTCTGGAAACCATAGATTATTTCCAATAATAGTATCTAAGTATTGATCTAAATCATCCTGATTAATTTTAACCCCTCTCAACTTCAACTTAGAATTAAGTGAGGATGCATAACCTTCCTGAACATTTTCAGAATTTCCCGTGCTCTCAGATACTTACTGATTACAAGTCTGTTCCCCAAACTTACACACTCCCTTGTCCAAACCAATTGCTTTGCTTCTGAACAGACTGGAGGAGCTTTTGTCAGGCCTTCAGTTAGGCACAACTTGCTGTGGTCCGTGCAGCAGTTGGGGGTATCACAGTGACCTGGAAAGGGGGGTACTGGTAGACAGAAGCAAGACACTAGGTTCACTTCAAAAATTACTTTTTATTTTCCCCACAACTGTTTATATATTGTTTAGCCAGCTAGTAGAAAGTGGGAGTTTGGATTGGTATTTTTTAAAGTAATAAAATAAAATAACAATAATAAAAAAGAAATAATAACATCACAAGTAGAGCTTGACTATCTTTGACCCTCTTGTCTGAGTTCTTCCCTCTGGACTTCCTACCTTCAAGGCCTTGTTTAGCCCTATGGGACATTCTTTCTAGGCCTTATCATGTGCCTGTAGTTTTCTCCAGTTATCCATAAGACCACATCTATTTCAGAGTTTGTGCTGAGAAATCTGCAGACCATCTGAACCCCAACAAAGAAATTAATCTGGGATTGACCTGGAAACTTCACCCCTACTATTTAACCTTCATAGTGTTGGAGAAGAAGAATAGCCAGCTCATACTCAGCTGTGAGTCCTGTGGTTACTGATAGCAGTTGAACTGTCAATGTATATCTAGTGGTACAGTAGTGGTACAAATATGGACCAAGTAACCAACTGCTTTCTGATTGTATTTACATCCTAATTCAGAAGATGAAAACCATACCTAGCACCATTATTAAGCCCTGAACTTATGGCTAGACCTGGTTATGAGCCCTAGGAGAAAACCTAATCTATTATGTTGCTGAATGGAAATAGTATTAAACCAACCCTATACTCATATATTAAGACAGCTGTCAGTGTTCATCAGAAAAAAGCTTCCATTTGTAGTAGGAAGTGATGAAGATAGGGACCCACAACTGACCTAGGTGAGGAGAATAAGAGACTCCAGAATGTCTTGCCTTAGATGTAATATATCTGTCATACCACTTCTTCCAAAGACTAGGCGATCTTTGTACAAGATGGGGCAGAAAGAATTTAAAATCCAACAGCAATGAATGACTGCAATAAAATAGTGTCTTCTGGACACAGCAGGGCAGTAGCAAATAGTGAACTCATAGAACTTATGACACCAAGCACAAGATTTGTACAAGTCTAACCCAGAAAATATCCCGGCATGGAGCGGGACATTTGGCACAAAATTATATCTTTTACTGGTTAATCTTAAATCTTAGCTGCTGGGAAAGGAAAGGACAGTTTTCACTGAAAGTATCCTCCTGATAAGTAGACCACACTCTAGTGAAAGGCCACATATCCAAGAATATTTTGGTAGCACAAATTTGCCTTGATTCAAAAAAGGAAAAAAAGGACACAAAGCTGGGTAGAAAGGCAAGAGGGGTGAGGTCTCAGAAGCATTGGGAGTGGGAGACTGAATGAGATGAAATTACATATGAAATTCTCAGGAAACTAATAAAAGATTTCTTATTACTACATTTGTTTATTTCTACAGTCAGAGTTTAGTGTTTGTTTACGACTCTCTGAAAAATCATGTAATTGAGGGTGAAGGATGCATGCCTCATTTATCTGAGTAATCATAAAACTCATCTACCCAATTATATTTTGACCTAAATCACAAAAATAATTTCTTATTCTGTTAAAATTTCAGAAACTAACATGGTATTTTGTGCAGACAAATCAATAAGTACTGTACTTTTTTCACATTTGATGGATTTTATGTCATTCTCTATTATTACTAGATAATCAACAGTACTTAGTGTCACAGAATGAAAGGTATTATGTGTTATCCAATTCAAGGAGTTGTCACATTTCCTTCTTTTATTTGAAGAGAATCAATTTTCATTACTTATCTTACTATAATGATCCTGTGCCAAATCCACTTTTGTGCACAGGATATGACATTTATGTATTGCGTAGGATATAAGAAGAGATTACTCATGTTTGTGAATAAGCAGGGGAAATCAACCTCAATGTTGTATGTAGTCAGAATTGTTGCCATCCTCTATTCCTAAATTTCTTTCTTATTTTTCAGTGAAAAGATTTCAGTGAAAATTTCACTTTCAAGATTCCATTTCTTCTTTACACTCAACAGTCCCTCTTAAAGTAAGCCATTTTTACATTTATTTATTGATTTAGTGTTTACACACACACAGACATGTACGCACATGCATGCATATACATATACACCATGGCTAAAGCTTGATGAAAGACAGAGGATAGCTTCTTTTTTCTTTTTTCACGATCTAGGTTCTAGGATTAACTCAAGGCTTCAGGCTTGGTGGCAAATGTCTTTACTTTGTGATACATCTCATAGGCCATTGAAATAAACTTTTTACATTCATGAGTCTAAAGTGTTTCTGTTTATCATATTTTGATATCATGCAATCAGCAGATAATTTTTTAAACAACTTAGTTCTCATTCAGGAAAAGTACAGCCAGAAGATACTTATACTGAACAAGTATATTTTCAAGCATTCTGTGTTTTCTCTTGAAAATTTTCTACTTCTTAATGAACTAGCTTAGATGTTATTTCTTTCATAACCACTTCCATCCCTTAACTCAGCATAGTTGTTTTCTATTGCAGCTCTTTCCTCACACTGTTGTGTATAGAAAGTTATTTATGTTCATTTTCACTATTAGAATGGAAGTCTTCAAGGGCAGAAACTATGATCCATCAATCTTTTTATATCCATTGCTTAAACAGGTACATAGAAAGTAGTAAATGAGCTAGGCCTGGTGGCACATGCCTCCCCAGTGGGGAGGCAGAGGCAGTCAGATCTCTAAGTTCAAGACTAGCCTGGTCTATAAAGCAAGTATCAGGAAAGCTACGGCTACACAGAGAAACCCTGTCTCAAATGAAAAAGAAAAAAGAAAGTAGTAAATATTTATTAAAGTGTGGTAGATATGGGATAACTAATATAATTCATCCCATTGAGTTATGATAAATGAAATATTTCATTATACTTATTATCAATAGTTGATATATTCAGGCCACAAGTCATTTAATATTTAGTGAATGCATGAAATCTTTTCAGCACTATTCTAGATTTCTGTACTGTTTATGGATATAAATACTTTATAAAATACATACTTTTTATTCCTGGAGAGTTTATTTGATATATCACTGGCTATGCAGAATTTAACCTGAGACCCTGTACCTTCTATCACTGTGATAAAATACACAACAGAAGGAACTTAGGAAGAGGAACAAATGGTAGATCACTACACCTCTTCTTCTATTCTGTGCAAGACTGCAGGCTGTCTGGAAATGCTCTCACAGATGAATCTCTATGTCTGTCTCCTAGTGTTTTTTTGGTTTTTTGAGACAGGGTTTCTCTGTATAGCTTTGGTGCCTGTCATGGAACAAGCTCTTGTAGATCAGGCTGGCCTTGAACTCACAGAGATCTGCCTGCCTCTGCC
>LOJH01025362.1:8151-18465 GCA_001685095.1 Ellobius talpinus
GTCTGTAGTGTGACACTCGGTCTGTAGTGTGACACTTGGTCTGTACTGTGACACTGTCTGTAGTGTGACACTCGGTCTGTAGTGTGACACTGTCTGTAGCGTGACACTCACTCGGTCTGTAGTGTGACACTCGGTCTGTACTGTGACACTCGGTCTGTACTGTGACACTCGTTCTTTTTAGAAGGGAAGGCATGGTGACCCTCTGTGACACTGACATTGTTTCATATCCAGGACAAAGTCACATTAAGGACTTTTCTCCTGCAGCCATCATCTGCCAAGACTAATAAATAGTAGAGAAATAACTCTTAAGGATATAGCTTCTAAGAAAAATCCTAGGTATCTGTATGTCCTCCTGGAAGATGGAGAAAAGCCCATTCCTATCTGATACTCGGGATTAATCCCTGTCAGTATCAGCGTGGCATCAAACCCTCATTTGTCAATCTTACACATGCATGTTAGAGCCTTAACTGGAGAACTACAAGTTAGTTTCCCTTCCTTCTCTGAAGCTAGGTCTCACAATGAGGCCCTGGCCGGCCTGGAATTCACCATGGAGACTAATCTGGTTTCTGACTTATGACAATTCTCCTGCCCCTGCCTCTCGAGAAGTGCTAAGGGATCACCGACGTGTGTCACGGCACTCAGCTGGTGCTGACTGTCTACTGACAGTTAAAGTGCAAGCCTTGCTGATGAGAGGTAAGTCCACACATCTCCCAACATTACTCTGTTGTATTAGCAAGAAGACAGGTTCCCACTGACCTGATTCGGCAGCCTCTGAACATGCCCGTGTCTACAAGGTAAGGGCAGACCAAAGTTGTTTTAATTCCATCCTTTTCAGCAGCCTTTAGCTCATGGCTCAGAGATTCGTGAAAACCCACAACTCCAAATTTACTGGCACAGTAATCCTGAGTAAGAGGAGAGAGAACAGAAATGCTAAGTCTGTGCACACGCTCCCAATTGATCTGCAGCTTCCTGCTGCTGTCTGGTTAGACATTTACTACAAAGGTTACAGGTAACGAAGCAAAGACAAGGAAGCTGTCTTCAAGGACATATATCTGACGTGGTTCAGAGCAGAAACAGCATCTTCCAGGCAACAACAGAACAGAAGAACGCTTTTTGCCACATCAACCAAGTATCATGTTACTTTGGGGGAAGTCACTGCAAAGGGTTCTATGAAAGCTAAAAGGCTGGAGTGAAAAAATGCAGGGAGCTTCCCTTTGAAGTGCCTGGAAACCTTACAAATGGCCTCTTGTTTAGTGAAGGAGACTGAAAAACCTGTTTGTTACCAGGAGAACAAAGATAAGTTAACTTGGGCTATAAGCTATTAGGATCTGAAGTTAAACTGCAAGAGCCACCACATCTTCTGAACTTCAGAACAACTTGAGAGCATGTGATATAGAAATATTTGCATATCTGCAAGAAGCGGCATTTCCAATTTTCTAGGCATCTGTAGCCAAGTCTTACGGAACAATGTGTGCAGATGTTTTATAATCTCAACCCAGCTGAGAACGGGTTAAGAAGTCGAGATCTACACACTCATACAAGCACCTGCCCCTGGCCATGGCAGTTCACCTTTGACCTCACTTATCCATTCTCCCCACACTGCCCTGTAGCTCCGTGGGTCCATTCTCGACCCTGTACCTTCTACATCCAGCAAGGCTGCTAAGGAAAATGGGCTCTGTCCCTGCCCTGTCTTCTGGGCTGTGACAACTTGGTAAATTGGTGTTGGTAATTTTACAGCCAAGGAGAACCCCTCCTCCGCAGCTGGCCTGTTTTAGAGGGAAACATGGCTGGTTGACCAGGTGTGGTAGCAGGTCTCTTGTGATGTGTTCACTGCAAGACAACTGTGAGAAGGAAGGAAATACTTTAGAGCTGACAAACCTCAACTCCAGCAGTGCTGAACAATCCCAGGGAGCTCGCGACTGTCACAATGTGGCCATGATTAATCTCCAGCATCGTCGGAAGAAAGGCCTTAGTGGTCTGAAAGAAGCAAGATGCAAGCTTTAGAATTGACATGTCACATCCCCTCTAAAGCCCAGATCACAGAACAATCTCAGAGCTGTAAAAATGACATCTCCCAGTTCATCTGAAAACATCTTCCATCTATCAAAAAGAGACCTTTTTTCTTAAGTGTCTGGCTATCTTAGCACCATAGCATTGCCCTGCTAGGCCAGCTGTAAGCTGTGACCAACAAAGCTGTAACCCAAGAGCTTTGGGGGCTAATGTCCAGAGATGAAAAGAAAGTCATTAGGAGAAGGTTCTTTATCACCTTTCGAGTGATAGAGATCTGCTAATCTGAACCACTCCTAAGTCACAGGGCCTTCTCCTGTCATGCCCTGTGGTTCAGCTGTGTTCTCGTCTATGAGCAACTGCCAGCCTGCCCACCAGCAGGTGCCTCATGACAATGTTTCCGAGGTGGCAGATCCATGAATGAGGAGCTATCCAAGCACTCTGTGACAACACCTAAGGTTTACAGTCTAAGTAGACGAGCAGGGGGTGAGGTACTTTAGAACATAAACACTGATAAAGCTCAGAGCCATTTTAGTGAAAAATAGTGTCATGTTGTGAATACTGCACTGCTGGGAACCCATAGGAACCCGAAGGACCACAGCCCACTGTGACGCACATGCAGGGTCTCCCCACAAAGGCAGAAGTCCACCCACTTAGGGTAGCAGATGATAGGGCAGGCCCACAACAAGGTAGCAAAATCAGACATTGCATGGGCTTCTTATTAAACTACTGACTCCTGTCTCCAAGACACAGGCAGTATTTAAACAAAAAGATCCCTTGAATTACTTATGATCTATAAACCATCCCACCAGGCTCCCAACAGTTTTATAACCTGCTTCTTAAAAGAAAGCAGCGAAGAGCAATCTGTCTACTGTTGAGTTATGGTCTACTTCCAGCACCAGTCCCCATGATTTATGAACTTACAAGACAACACACTACACAGCCTCCTCGGAGAAGAGCTGCGTTCCATTTCAGACACTTTCCTGCTAAGGTATCAGAGTCTGTGCATGCATTTCTAGTGCTTGGATAACTCGTGTGCACAAGATCAAAAACAGTGCTCCCATTAATTCTGAAGCTTTCCACACTCCAATTCATGGGAGCAGTTGCCAGATGAATCTTCAAGTGACTCAAGGTCTTGCCCAGACTGTTTCCCGGGTCATCACGTAGCACCCATCCCCCAAACCAAACCCCATTTGTTCAGGTCTCCTTTGGAACCCATGCCAAGCTCACTCTCATCTGCCCTCATTCCTGTCCTATATAAACCAAAGTGTAACATTCATTACTCATGTACCTCATTTTTAAATGAGTTTCAAATGCTCAACATCACTGGAATCTTCAATAATAACTTTACTAAGTTTTAAAATTCCGATAATTCTCTATTTATTTTGGTCTTTGTGTATGATATCAGAGATTGAACCCAAAGAATTATATGCACACCACTCAAAATACAGCCCCAGGTCATGCGGTTTCGTATTGTTCTAGACCAGCTTGACTTTATCTACACCCTAACATATCATTATGTATTTTACAGTGTTTTGATTTCTGCTTGTCTTATACTTGTCTGGCTGTCCCAGACAAGCTCAAAGACATAGCTCAGTCAGTCTTACAAATACTGGGGCCAAATCCTTCTCATACCACATGGACCAGCACACTGCTGCTGTCCGGAACGGAACACCAATGCTTTGGTTCCACTGTTTCCCTGGAGTAGTAAACAGGAGCAGGGCAAATCCGATACTAATAATTACTTTGGTCAGCTGGCATTCCAGGTCACTTAAGGGCTCAACTTCAGGCTCTATAACTTACATGCAGTTGTTATACCACAGAACTGAGGTAGAGGAGTTTGCAGGAGCACATACACTTCCAACTAAAGTAGAAGGTATGAAGTCTTAACTACATCTCCTGAACGTCTAGTTAAGACTAATGCCTGCAGATTAATTAAAGGCCTAAAGTTTATATTTTAGGTTTGCTCATGTTAAAACTGTGTGTGACTGTTTTCTGTATGTATGTATGTGTATGGGGTTAAGGTGACAGAAAACTTTGTGTATGTGTGATTGTTTTCTGTATGTATACTGCACAAGGATGTATGTGGAGGCGAGAAAACTTTGTGTATGTGTGACTGTTTTCTGTATGCACAT
Source organism: Ellobius talpinus (assembly GCA_001685095.1). Taxonomy (NCBI): domain Eukaryota; kingdom Metazoa; phylum Chordata; class Mammalia; order Rodentia; family Cricetidae; genus Ellobius; species Ellobius talpinus. The sequence continues at coordinate 12,294 of LOJH01025362.1, forward strand.
GTGTGTGTGCATGCGGGGGGTGAGAGGGTTAAGGTGCACATGGGTGCATGCAGAAGCCAGAAAACTTTGTGTGATTGTTTTCTGTATGTGCGCGTGTGTGTGTGTGTGGGTGGGGGTTAAGGTGCACATGGGTGCATGCAGAGGGCAGAGGTCAACATCAGGTATCCTCTATTGCTTTTTCACATTAGATTTTGAGACAGGGTCTCTCACTGAATCTGGAGCTCACTGATTGGCCAGACAGACTGAGTGGCAAACACCAGGGATCCATCTGTGCCCCCTGCAAGCAGCAGCAGATTTAAGATTCACACCACCATACCTGACCTTTATGTGGGTGGTGGGGATCCAAGCCCAGGTTCTTAATGCTTGTATAAACAACACCTTATCAACTGAACATCTCCCCAGTTCCAGGGAAATGTATTCTTAACCTTCATCTGAGGTCACTTCTAGGGACTTGTGAGCCAACCTAAAAACTTACCTTAAGCTGAAAGGGAACTTACTATCCCAAATCTACTGAACACTCCAGCTTATCCTAGCCCACCTCAAGTGTGCTCAGAGCACTTGTGTAAGCCTCCAGCCAGGCACAAGTGCAGAGTGACTGCAGCATCGGGGAAAGATCAAAATTCAAGGAACAGTTCCTTCTGCGCATATTACCATTTCAAATCATCACAAAGTCAAAAGAACCTAGTCAAACCATTCTGAGTTGGAGGGACTGTCTATATTAAGTTTGCCTAGTGTTGAGAGACAGGGATAAATTTAGTGCCTTTTAAACTTTTTTGTTTTAAAAGTTCTTAATGTGGGTAAGTACAAGGACTTGATATTAAATGCTAAGAAATGGCACACAGTCTAAAAAGCCAGGTCTTCTTGCTTTGGTGGCCATGTTCAGCAACTGGGCTGACTGAAACCCATTCACACCAGAGTAGGTAAGATTTTGATAACTGCTAGGCTGTATGTGCTAAGGGCCTGTCTAGAGGCATTAAGCAACTAACCCAGATCCCTAGCACAGAACAGGGCAGGTGACAAGTTCCCAAGGTTGTGACAAGGTCTCAACTTCTGAAACTGATTAATGTCCCCTCCTCCCTCCAGGAAGGAGTCTGGTAATATCAATGTATCCACTTGACAGGCATTCCCCCAACATCTATTATTGGCAGGCACGACCTAGGGACCTGGCCAAGCAGCAATTAGTGAGACAGGGGCTGGCCCATTCCTCCACTTCTGTCTTTGAGCACAACTCTACACTCACCTGTGCATCAATGTAAGTCAGCTCGAGTTTACCTTTCACAGAAGACAGTTGGTGCACAGTATCAAAACAATGGGACTTGGGTCTAATTTTGCTCTGATGCCCTTGGTCTATCTCACCCACCTGCAATGCTGTCTGGAAAGCGAAGGTACTTTGTGTTTAAGGGAGGGGACAGAAATAAAATAATCCAAATATGGCCAAGTAACTGGTCTTTATGTGTGCACTACCGGAGAACTGTTTGAGTGGCTAGTAACAAGATACGGAGAGAAGTGTTTTGTTCAGATACAAACCTCTTTTTAGTTTTAATTTTTACAGTAGCAGTGGTCAATATTCAATTTGAAGCGCATGACTTCTTTACCTAACAGTTACCTCTGTATGAAGGAATTGGAATGAGCCTTTGTATATTTTACATTTTAAGACAAAGGTTCATATTTTTCATTTAGAAAAGTGTCCAATTGTAGGTGAAGTTATAAGCCACTACACTCCTGATGATGCACATTACAAGTTGACCCTAAGAGGTGAAGCCATCTGAGGCCACACAGTCAGCCTGCATGTTTCTGGCCGTTTGAATGAAACTCTTACCAGGCCTTTTTGCGAAGCAGAGACAAGCCTGAGGCAGTCAGTACCGGCATCAGGATCACTCCAGTGCCCGCTGACGTCGCACGTGACTGCGTAATGAGGCTGTGGGCAATTACAGCTTGCCACAAGCAACCCCACCTGAGGTATGAGGTTTGCTAGTAGATAAAGTTAGACTCTTACTTTGTAAGAAAAATACTGCAAATGGGTGACTAGAAACCATGGCATTTTCAGGAATTTTCTAAAGTAAGTCGACTAGCTTTCCTGTCTGATTCTTCTTGCCCTCAACAGTCTGCTAGATGACATCTGAGATAGCACAGTGTACTCCGTCCTTGACACAGCTTGACAGCACAAAGAAATCTGGCACTTGGCAATGAATTATTAATGTGCACAAATATTGTAGCATGTGTGAGGTGGAGACCAGCGAAAGGTGAAGTGCTAGTTGCCATGACACCAGTCAGTTCAAGCTAAGGTTCATCATCTTCACCTTTGTCTCAAAGAGTCTGAGCCCCGCGCCTAAGTGACTCCAGGTATGAACTTGAGCATGTACTGCATGTGTGCTCTCAAAAGGGACAACTCAAAGTCTGCTGACCATCGAGCGTGTTGAGACAGAGGATCTAGATGGGGCCTTTCAGGCTGTGTAGCCACTTGGGCTTACTAGCCGGCTGATGCCCATGGTGGTTGGTAAGGTTCCTGGGTCCTGATTTAAATTCAGCCAACTGTACCCTGCTTTCTCTTCTCGCTCACATGTCTGAAAGAATGGAGGAAGAAATCTAGTGTCCATCAGAGAAGCCATAGTTGGTCACAGCACCGACAACTCTTACTTGGGACCTAGGACTGTTTAGTGTTTGTGTTCCCTCCCATTTGTAAAAATGAAAACTTTAATTGGCATTCCATGTTTCCATTGGCAGAGTTCCTCAAGGCCCTCTTCAGAGTTCTGGGCACTCTGGAAGGAACTGTTAAGGGTTACGTTTACATTCTGAGCAGGGTCTTCCTAACAGAGAGGCAAGGGGCTGCGTAGGGACACTACATACTGCAGCTTGAGGAATCTTTGAATGCTATGTTTACACCAAATTAACTTCCAACAGCCCGCTGTCCAGATTGTTCTTGGTGCTCTTAATGACAGACCGGGCAGCATGGAGCCTGCAGCTGCAGTGTCAGAACCAATCAGGCTCAATGAAAGGATGTGGAGAGATGTGGAACCCGGCAAAGGCTAACTTCTGTGATCTGGATACGTCACACGGTGGAGGAGCAGGTGAGACACACAGAATGTGCTCCACATACCTGAGCTAGTTCAGGTTCATGGACATGAAGGAGAAAATTATTTTCTCTCAAGGATTCACACTACATTTTTATGCATTTGCCAGACCATTCCATGAACAATTTCAGAAAAGCCATCTTTAAAAAAATTCAAAGTATTTGTCTCTCAGTTGAATATTCAAGGATGAACAGAAACTCATTTCCAAGTAGGATAATGGGAAATAGGTTAATAGCTCTGACATACCTAGTTAAGGGTTTGCAGCTCTCCACACGACAGCATGATATACAATTTAGGGAAGGAAAAAATAAAGATGAAGAAGGAGGGGAGGAGCAAAAAGAGGAGTACCACCGAGACTGCACTGAGCAGAACTTTCACACATGGAAATGTTGTGTGCGCCCAGGAGTAAACACCTTTCCTTGTACTTTGCTCATTCTATCTGTGTTGCTACCAGAGTCTTTATCAGGCTCACAAGAGAACACTCTGCTTACTTACATGACCATCATGGAATCTGGTGGCGCTCCTCTGTGAGGCCTCAGTCATGGCTCCTGGAAAACTATGACTCAATTGTGAAAACCTTTGTATATGTGTATTTGTGTGGGTGCATCTCTTTCTGTCTCCTTCTCTCCGTCTCTGTGTATGTGTTTGTGCACACGCACATGCCTGCCAGTGCCATTCCTTAGGAGCCATCAACCTGTTATTTTCAGCCAAGGCCCCTCACGGGAACCTGGGATTCACAGATAGGGCCATACTGGCCAGCCAGTGAGCTTCAGGGATCTGTCTGTCTCCATCTTCCTGGTGCTGGGATTACAAATGTGCACCACACCTGGCCTTTTCATGTGCATGGTGGGCATTAAACTTGGGTCCTTAAAAGCACTTTACCAGCTGAGCTATCTTCCCAGCCCCTGGTAAGGACTTTTGAAGGCACTACAAATACAGCTGATTGAGTTAGGAAGATTAATAGGATAAATCACTAACATGCTCAAAGAGCTCAAATGCTGACACACTGCACTCTATGTAAGGAATAAGTGGCTAAATACTTTGAATTTTATAAATTTGAAGGTATCTGATGAATAAATATATATCAAACTTAAGAACTTTGGCCATAGACAAGTGCTAGTTGATAAAAGTAATCTTTATTTCAAAAATATCTATAGCTAAGAGATAAAGTATATTTGCTAGGAATGTACTGATGAATTCTTTTAGATGCAGTTGACAGATCCTGCTGTTCATGGAGCTGTGCTCCCTGTCCCAACTGGGCATATTTGCAGAGGCAGAAAAGTCCCTGCATACTTGAGCAACAGAGCCCCGAGACACTGGAGCCTGGAACTATTCTCTTAGCCTTAACACAATGCACATCTTACCGTCCATTAAACTGAGACACAGCATTTGTTTTAAAGACAGAGGGGGAGCTAAAGAACATCACGAGAGTCACATCTGTACTGATGTTGCAGACAGTTCTGACTGAGAAGCTACGGACAATGGTTTGAAAGCATCAGCAGTTAATACTTGCACACATGCACAAGAAGACTCCTACAGTTGCCCTGCAACCAAGAAGCTAATAAAAGCTCAACTTTTCAAATGAACACCTAGATGATGACACCATTAGTTATTCAGCAAAAATAAATGCTTCATTAACTTGTCTTCCCACTGTTAAAGATGGGATGAATGTAGCCCAGGGCAGAAGCTGTGATTCCAACATTCCCTTACAACGTAGGGCCTGCTACACAGAAAGATCAGGGAGGAGGTGACTACACTCTATCTGTTGGGAAAGTGTACTGGTCTTCGGGATCCAGAGCCCACACTCCTGACAGCCAGTTACCTAACCTTCCTCTCTGTGGCTGAACAGAGCTCATTTGTGATACAGAAGGAGACCTCCAGGACTTATGCTTTATGCCCACAAATTCCTTCATTCGTCCCTTAACAATGAGAACTCACAGCACAGGTCTTCACACTGCAGCATTCCTTGCCTAAGCCTCTCATAAATGACTCAATAAGGAATCAACTCTATTACTGCAGCTGCCAGCATCTGGTGATCAGTAAAACATCGACTCATTAAATATTTATTTGTTGTTGTGGCTGTGCCTTTTCACATAGTTTAACATGCATTCATACCTTTTATCTATTAAAAATTACAAACTGTCTGTGAGAAACACTTATCATTATTTTCTGTTTTGCTTAAGTCTGTGGCAGTTCCATGTGTTAAAAACAATGAACATGGGCTTTGAAATTCTGCTTCCTCTGCTCCCCAGATGATCAAAGGAGAGGTTCAAGAGCTCTAAGCTCAGGCCCCCTCACCTATTTAATAACTCTTATGGAATAATGAAAATAGCTCAGAAAATTGCAGCCATATCACCTGATGAGTGGCAGGCTGTTGCCCAACCCCATGTCTCACACTTGTACCCCTTCCCAGAAACCATAATTAAGACAGACCTTCTGAAAGGCAGACACCGGTTCTGCATTAGTGACCAGGAACCACATCCAGAAGGCACAAGCACACCCGTGCCAGCTTAGCCACTGCAAGTGGCAGGACGTCTTTGCCCCTGTTCCAAAGGCCCTATGGCCATCAGCCCTTGTAATTCACAAGTGCAAATAGTTCACATTCTTCACTGTTTCCTAACATGCTTCCAACAAGTCTTTAAAAAGACTTCTTTATTTAGCACGGGGTAAGTGTAATCAAGGGGTTAATGCCTGAAAACCTATGGCGTCTGTGCTTAGGTGCTGCTAAAACACAAAGATAAAGCACTTGTGACTCTCGTGAGAACTTTAGGAATTATAGAAACCACCTTTTCCTTTAAAACAGTGGTTCTCAAATCCTGCTATACACCAGAACTATCTGTGAAGTTCTTCTCCTGATGTCCAGGCTGCATACACCATCTGTTCCAGAATTCCCAAGGGGGCAAAGCAGGTGGGACATATTCCCCAGGTGACTGCCGAGCAGCAGCAGCATGGGATCCAGTGCTATAGCAGAGCATCTCAGACTCAGGACCACCAGGAAGTTTAGTGTCTTGGGGGCACACCTTGGGATGCTGGCAGAACATTCCTCTCATCTTCACTCGATGCCAACTCCACCAAGCCGACAGGAAGAAATGTTTCCAAAG
>LOJH01025363.1:0-18777 GCA_001685095.1 Ellobius talpinus
GGAAGAGCAGCCAGTGCTCTTAACCTCTGAGCCATCTCTCCAGCCCCCCAGGCTACTCTTTACAAGGTTTTCTGTAAGTATCATCCACACCACTCCCCTAATCGCGTTTCATGACGTTTCTGAACCTTTCTCTTGTTTTTATTGTATTGCTTATCTGCAATCATATCTTGTATGCCTGGGGTCTCCCTTTCTACTAATAATTACCACTTCTAACCATCTGCTCAAGAATTGCCTGTGGACCTGAATCTCCAGAGAGATTATAAGTTCCTTGCTGACAGTGATACTTCATATTTTCTATCATATGAAGTACAGTGTCTTGTGGATTGAAAATGCTATTTAAAATAATTGTGAATTGAACCATATTTCTTACCAGGCATCTCTGCATTTTTTAAAATTAGAAATTAAAAAGTTATGTCTAGGATAATATCTCTATTAGCTTGGATTTGTCCAAGAAATATTTATTGTTCCTAATAAAACAATTATAGTAAACTGTCTCTAAATTCAGCTCAGTTTCTTGGTTCTTATAGTTAAAGAAAACTTGTTCACATAAGACAGTTTTCTACCAGGTGTCTTTAAGGGGTGGGTACTAAAATGCAACAATGTGATAGTTTTGATTTTTTGTTTTGCTCTCAGACAAGATCTCACGTAGCCTAGGCTGGACTCAAATTCACAATGCAGCCAAGAATGACCTTGAACTCCTGATTCTCCTGTCTTTATCTCCAAAGTGTTGGGATTACAAGTGTGTGCCACCAGGCTCCGCACAGTTTTGAAAGGATATTAATGACCTCTGTACTGGATAGTTTTATGTCAACTTGATACAAGCTAATATCATCTGTGAGGAGGGAACTTCAATTAAGAACATGCTTCCGTAAGATCAGGCTGTAGGCAAGCCTGTGTATTTTCTTAATCAGTGATAAAGAAGGAAGGGCCTAGTCTATTGTGGGGAGTGCTATCCCTGGGCTGGTGGCCCTGGGTTCTATAAGAAACCAGGCTGAGCAAGCCATGATGAGCAAGCCACTAAGTAGCACCCCTCCATGCCTCTGAATCAGCTCCTGCCTCCTGATTCTTGCCCGTTTGAGTTCCTGTGTTGATGTCCTTTGATGATGAACTGTGATGTGGAAGCATAAGCTGAATAAACCTTTCCTCAAGCTGCTTTGATCACAGCAATAGCTATGCACTGACTAAGACAACCTCTTTTGTAGGTCAGCCCTAAATAATCAAGATCTTTTCATTTCTTTTCTCTCTTTCCCAAAACTGTGTCAGTTTCCTGACAATTCTCTCTATAAAGAACTACGGAAATAACTCTTATGGTTACCCATCAACAGAAAACAACTTCTAATTTCAGAGGACACATCATTTTCCATGCCTAAATAGTAAAAGCATTTTTAAAATACGAGAAATGGGAAGTGTTCTATAATAACAAGGCAGCTTATGATCCCAGAGGCTGAATCCTTCCTAAAAGTTCTTTATTGATCTGCAGTGTCAACCCTAATCCTGGTTCATTAAGTCATACTGCATCATGGGAAGCTGGAGTCCAACTGCAGGGATGAACTCACTGTTTACAGTATCTTTACCATGCTTATGGAGCACGAGGGAACGACAGGGAAGGAGGTGGAAAACAGCAGCTACAGCTCAGGCCATTACTATCTTTATCTCTAGATTCTGCCAGACGCCATGCCCTACTCAACAATCTTTATTCATTAACCTCTGTCATCACAAACTGACTTGGATTTTCAGATAAACTAAGAGCAGCGGTTCTCAACCTTCCAAATGCTAAGACCCCCAACAGTTAATATAGTTCCTCATGCTGCGGTTATTCCCAACCATAAAATTATATCATTGTTACTTTATAACTGTAATTTTGCTACTGTTATAGATAGTAATGTAAATATATGACATGCAAGATATCATGACCCACAGAATGAGAACTTCTTATATAGAGAGAAGAGGCCACAAATGAAGGGTTAATTATTAAATATCCCCTAGGGAGCTAGATAGATGGCTAGATGGCTCAGTGTTTAAGAGCACTTGCTTCTGTTCCAGAGGACTTGAGCCTGGTTTCCAGCATCCACACTGGGAGGCTTACAACTGCCTGTAACTCCAGTTCCAGGGAATCTAACACCTCTGGCCTCTGTGGAGACCTGTTGACATACACACCTGCACATAATTAAAATTCCTCAATGAAAGCTCAATTATTAAATATCCCATCAATGAAGGCTTAATTATTAAATGCCCTTTCTCCTACTGTATTTCAGAATGATTCCTCTTCCTAATTATGCATGTGGTAAGTAATGAAAATTTCACTGTCTAGTAGGAATATGCTAAAAAAAAAGATTTGTTTTTTGTTAATGTATTTATTTCAATGAAATTCAGAACATCACTTAAGGTTCACACTGCTAAATTTAGTGAACTATAATTCAATACTTAAACATGCCAATATTTTTCTAAGTCAATAAATTTTGTGAAAGGTAATGAATATATTGTCTTTCCCACTTGATTTAAAACCCTAATATAAAAACAGAAATTACAAACTGGACAAATAACCCAAGCGCTACATTTACTTGGTAAAAATAAAACAATCCATAGAAAGCCAGTCATCAGGCCATATACACATACACACCCAATTTTTACCACTTGAATTATGAACTTTACAATTATATGGAGGATGAGGGACAGCTTGCACTGGTCAGTTGCACACAGGAGTCATCCGTCTCTAAGAATAGAAGGAACAACACCTTGGGTGTCATGGAAGTTACCTATCTATACAGAGTTACAACGTCAGAAAGACTGGTATTGCAGTAGTGTCTGCTCAGCCAACACATATAATTAGTGAATACCAATTGACTGGTATTGAATGCAGTGTCGGAGCCAGACAAGCAAGGTACTGGCACTAATTATTGCGTTCTCTGTGAACCACTGACTTGTTTCCTCTGAAAACTGAGGGCAGTGGTACTCCTTCCTGTTTGTTTTCTTTTGTGGTTTTAGAGCAGGCTGTTCCTGAACTCCTGGACTCAAGCTATCTTCCTGCATCAGTCTTCCCTGGGAGGACAGGCTCAGCCCCCACATTCAGAATTGGGGTATTAAGAAACACAGGGATACAGAACTTCTGTATGAACTCCACTTTCCTGAAAAAGTCACACCTACATTGAAAATGCTACAGATCAGACTGATAACTAATTAGAACTTATGTGACTGTGGAGCTGGAGGATTAACACACAGTCAAAATTACCTGAAGATACTGAGTCAACAGCCACCGCCACTCACCTCTATATCTGGCTGAATATCCTTTGACTGTCAGGTAAAACTTTTGAGATGTATTAACTAGACAGACGACTAGTTTTCACCACCCCGAAGGCTAGGCGTGTGCTCAGTTAGCTTGAGTCCTGCAGAAGTTTCAAGGCAGCTGGTTACCCACTGTCCTCAGCAGTGTATCTGGAAGGGTCTTGATGTCTTTCTTTTGTTCTGTGACTATAGAAGTTAATGTAAACACTTCCATGCAGGAGCATGCCATTCAGGGTAACTCGTGTCTATGTCCTTGGCCATGGGTACTCATATTTAGCTCAGAAAAAAACTATCTCTTATTCCTGTTGGAGTAAGAGCTGTGTTCTGATATCCTTTTATAAGCATGATGATGGACTGAGGCTGTGGGAGAAGGATCATGTATTTAAGACCAGTCTGGGATAGATAATGAATTCCACACTAGCCTGAGCTACACAGTAAGAAGAAACAAAGGGATTTGTCTATAAAGAGTACAGCTAAGGTCCTCCTCAGAGTCTGATTAGGAAGGAAGAGCTCCTGGAGTAGCACCACACCTCTGTGACCCCAACACCTGCGGGGGAGGGGTGGATCAGGGGCTCCAGGCAAGCCTGTCTCAAAAGACTCAAAGAAAAAGGGAAGACACAGGCACCATGAATAGAGACACAACATATGGTGGCATGAGGCTCTTGGCAGCAACTCTCATCTTCTCGATGTCTTCCAAATATGACTTGTTTTGGCTTCTCCTGACTTATAGATTCTCCTCTTCCCCCTCCATCCCCTACTCCTGCACTGCAGCAGATGGTTCAAACAACCCAGCTTTCCCTACTGAACTCCTTAGAACAATTAAGAGGATTAACCTTTATTCTTTTCGTTTTCACTTTGCATTTGTGTAAAGTGTGAGTCGGCATGATGAACTGCTGTCCTCTTACAGGCGCATGAGCCACCATATGGGTGCTGGGAATGGAACCCAGGTCTTCAGCGAGAACAGTAAGGGCTCTTAACCATGGAGCCATCTCTCCAGCCCCTCTTTATTTGTTAAACCACAGGTTTATTTATCTCTGGACGAAGAGAGACGTCTGAGAGGTGCAACAATGACTTTAAAGGAATAGCAAAATTTATTCAATGCAATTAAGTATGAAGGGCAAGGGATCTTATAAAATAATTGGTCTAAAAGGTATCAAGAAATTTTGACACTTTAAATTTAAATTAATGGTTAAAAGATTTTGCCCTTTTCTCAAAAGGTGCAAGAAGGCTAGAAATGAAAATGAACTGTTTGTTTGAATGCCTGGGTCAGGGGGATTATATGCTTAAGTCAAGACAAAGTTTAGACTCAACCACAAATTCAACTAATCCCGAAGCCCTGTTTTCCTGTGCTCTCACAGTCCAGTACTGATCATCCCAGAGACCCTTTCCTTCCACTCAACAAAAGTTGGTGCTTCATTAAATCTTACAAATGTCACCAATCTTGTTTATTGGAACTGTGAACCGCAGGTACTTCCAGTTTAACACATTCCGCTTAGAACCACCCTGTGCATTTCTTTTTAAATATAGAAAGACAAATAGGTTTTACTTTTAGGTTCTGAAATGCCTGTTGTTTCATGTAACGAAGCAATAGTCTTTCAAAAAAAACCCTTAAAAATATTTATTAATTTATTTATTGAGTGAGAACATCTGTGTCCATGCTCACAAGTATGTCATAGCATCCAGATGGAGGCCTGAGATGTCTCATCACCCACCAAGCAACCTTTTCCTGCCATCAGTTTGGACACATTATAAAGCAAATATTCGCATTAATATTAGAATCTCTAGGCTACTTCTCTTTCTCTTTTCATCCATTAAACAAAATGGCCAGTAATAGTTCACCAGCCCATGTCTGACTCTGCCTAGTACCACAGAAGAGGCAGACAAAGAATAAGCAACCAACCACAGACTGGGGCCTGACAGGGAGAGCGGCACACATTCAACTAATCACTTAAGATATTCAAATCTTGATTATGATGCAGTTTGTGCTAGGTGATTTCATCCTACTATAGGCTGGGGATGCAGAGCATTTTAAGATTCACAAAGTGAAAATATGATATGATGATATACTCAGTGTATCAAGCTAAGGTACTTTCATTTATAGGATGGGTTAATTAGTATGTAAGCTGTTCTAAGGTGAGAAACGTCTGTATATTTGGAATAAAAACCTCATCCTCTCCCTTCTCCTTTCCTTCTTGGTTTCTTGAGAGGGGACTGAACTAGTATCACATACTTCACAAGCTGGCCTAGAATTCCCTATATATTTTAGGTTCTTGAACTTGTGGTCCTCCTGCCTTAGCTTCCTAACTACAGGCCTAGTTTGGACTTAACCATTTCTTCAGGTCTTCCTTTCCTTATGAGAGTCCTCATGCTATATAAAATGTGTATCAATTACATTCGCAGGTTTGGGCATTCCACTTTTAGATACTGAATCCCAGCTATGAACCAGAAGGGAGGATGAAAAGGGCTTTTCCTCCCTTCTCTGCCTGGAGCTCTGCTTTGACTAGTATTTCTCAGGCTCCTGTGAGATATTCTTCGCTTTGCATTTACTTGGACTTCCTTATTCTTGGTGATTTCCCTTAATACTGTCTTAGGGTTTCTATTGCTGTGAAGAGACACCATGACCGCAGCATATAAAGGAAAACATTTAATTGGGTTTGAGCCCTACGTTGGGCACCGAATTTCTAGTAGTACCAAAGAGTTCCACAATAGCCTGGAAAGGAGTGTAACAAAGGTTTAATTATGTGGGAGTAAACTCACAGTAAGGGTAGACCCATAGTCCACTGCGTGCACTGGGAAATGGAACCAAATCCAGGAGAAAAAAGGACCACGCATGCTTTTCATCTGCACTTATAGTACATGAGACCAAGGCCAGAGTGGATGGGTATCTTCAAGGCTATTGGCTGAAGGAGTTCCCACAACATTAGTTCATTATCATCATGGTGGAACATGGAGGCATGTGAGCAGACATGGCTCTGGAGAAGGAGCCGTGAGGTCTACATCTTGATCTGCAGGCAACAGGAAGTGAACTGTGAACTGTCCCACTGGCTTGAACATATATAAGACCTTAAAGTCCACTTCCACAGTGACACACTTCCTCCAACAATGCCATACCTACTCCAACAAAGCCACAACTCTAACAGTGCCTCTCCCTATGCGTTTATGGGGGCCAATTACATTCAAACTACCACAATGACTTAGCTGTATTTTGTATTTATATAATACCTCATTTCCTTCATCACTGTGATGTGTTGGCCTGAGTCCCCTTTATCCCTCATTTCCCTTAATAGAACAGTGGCTCACATGAGACAGATGGGGAATAACCACTTCTAGAGAAGTCTGCTGGTGATCGGTCACAGAGTGTCATACTCATAACAAAGATCAGCATACAGGACACAGCACAGACTACCGAGATAACAATACAAGTACTGGGCATGGAAGAAATATAGTGAAGTTACTTCACTTCTAACAAGGTCTGCTAAATGTAACACTCTGTAATGTCAAACTGCTTTGGGGAAAAAGAGCTGCTGGGGAAAATGGAGCAGTGGTGAAACTGGACACACTTTAGAGGAAGAATGTCTTATAGAAAATGCTCTGAAACCACAGAGCTTGTGTTTGGCTTATTAACATGACTTACTGCTTAGTTAGTCTTAATTGCTACCTAGAAAACAATTATTCATTCATAGAAAGCTAAGGTCGGATGCTCTACCTTTCTTACAGCTTAACTTCCCTGATGCCAATCTGGGTGACTTAACATGAGATTCAACAGGCTTGTTTATAAGCAATGGTTTGCTGGTTTTATAATTCTGAGGATTGAATTCAGGATGTCAGCATATTAAGTACACATTCTGCCACTCGGTGCTACACCCTTAGCCACTGAAAGGATTTTTCTTTAGGAAAAATGCTAGAGAATAGAAAGAAAACACTGAAAAAATAATCAAGACACCTATAACACTATCTGAAAGAAGAAATACCGACAATGAAAAAAACACCTAGGTACACAAAATAAATAGCCAAAATTAAAACATCCACAGTTATTAAAAATCCTTCTTTTTTTTTTGAGCCGGTGTAGCCTGGCTGTCTGGGAACTTGCAAGTTACAGAGATCCACTTGCCTTAGCCTTCCTAGTGAGTGCTGGAATTAAAGGCATGTACTACCATGCCCACCACTATTAAATATTGTTAAGTAAATAAATGCTCTAAACCTGGAGTTTTAGGTTTGTAAGAAGGCTAAAATAGCTTTCATTGGAAATTAACACCATGCGATAACCTCTATTATAGTTAGATGGCTATCACAAACTCCTAAGATTTCCTCCCACTAAAAAAGAAGGCATGTCCAAGCAAGATGGTGGGCCAGAAACTGCCTGCGTTACCTGGCCCCCCAGGAACAGCCAACAGCCCTCACAAGTCTCAAAGCCAGTCTCCAACAGACGGGTCAGGGGTGCAGAGGAATCCCATTTTTGTCACTCTACATCACTTAGAGAGCAGTGGCCAAGCTCCACCTTAAGAGGCAAGTATTTGTTTAAAATTGGGCCACTGTGCATGTCTGAGAAAGGAGAGGCTAAATTAACCTGCCATAGTTCTACGGTCAGAAACAGTCCTATGGGCTGGTTGTGGAGGGCAAGGAAGCCTGGCCCAGGAACGAAAGGGCACAGAGAAAAGCGTCCCTTCTCTCGAGCCCTGGTCCAGATTATATCGACTGAAAGTATCCCTGGAAACTGATAGTCCTCGTCAGACTCAAGCCCTGGCGCAACTCATCTGTCATCCCTGCTTTATAGCTGGAGAGCCAGGAGTCTGGGTAGAACATGTGACACACACCTGCAGGGTGACAATGCTTTAAAAGAAGAAGACTTCGTGTACAGAGTTCAGAGCTGTACTTGCTTCCCCACTCCTTATGCCCTTGTGCGATACTCCCTAGCTAAATCATAAGCCACCTTGGGCATGATTGATGAAGTCTCAGGAGAGCAAGAGAACCTATCTGGCTCACAGACTGCAGGGTCCAATGTGTTAACATGAGCTCCTGATACAGAAAGAAAATACGCTACTGTCTTAAGGTTTCTACTGCTGTGAAGAGACACCATGACTACAACTCAGAGATTCAGTCCATTACCATCAATGTGGGACACGGCAGCATGCAACATGCAATGTGGGACACGGCAGCACGCAGGCAGACACAGTGCCGGAGAAGTAACTCAGAGTCCTGCACGTTGCAGGCAACAGGAAGTGGACTCAATGTCACAATGAACAAAGCTGGAACAAAAGAGAGCTCAAAGCCTATCCCCATAGTGACACACTTCCTCCTAAAAGGCCCTACCTCTTCAACAAGGGCACACTTTCTAACAGTGTCACTACTTTGGGGCCATTGTCTTAAAGCATTGCAACTACTAAAGTGAAGACATCTCTGGAGGACACTGAACATTTGTGCCACAGAGGATCAACACCAGCATGAACCACAGGAAAACAAGAGTTCAAAATCAAGCTGGCTCCCACCCTTGTACACAGACCGGGAAGTCTCTGAGTGATAAGGCTAACTGAGCTCTGGAGAGGAAACTGCCCAATAAGATTCTCAAATACCACCAAAAGGAACATCCTGGCAGATGATCAAATCCCATGGGAGAAATGTAAGAAACACGAGAAACCCCCACTGCACAACTCTTCAGAGACACTAGAGTGGGTGCAATGCCAGAACTGAAGTTTCCTAGAAGAAATGGACAACAGGTCGGGCGGTGGTGGCACATGCCTTTAATCTCAGCACTCAGGTGGCAGAGGCAGGTGAATTTCTAGAAGTCCAAAGCCTGCCTACTCGACACAGTGAATTCCAGGATAGCTAGAGCTAAACAGTGAGACCCTGTCTTAAACAAACAAACAAACAAAGAAATGAACAACTGTAAAATGGATTCAAACACTAGACTAATTCAGCCCAGGACCTAGGAAGGAAAGTCAGCAATATAAAACAATAGTCATGGCCTCAGGAGATGGCACAGTCAGGAAAGTGCCTGCACAGAAGCACCAAGATCTGAGCTCGGATCCCCAGCACCTACATAGGCTGTTTATGGCAATGTCTGCCTGTAACCCCAGTGCTAGGGAGGTGGAAATGCAGACCCACCTTACCTAGGTCAAAATGGCTATCATCAAGAAAGCACATGCGGGCTGGGAACATACATAAGCAATTCCAACGGTGTGAGGAAAGAACTCTTACGAACTCCTGATGAGAATGGAAACTTGTGCAGTCGCTATGGAAATCAATTTGGAGGTTCCTCAAAACTCAAACAAACATACAAACCTAACAAGTGGGGACCTAACTATACCAATCCTGAGTATGCTCCTGAAGGACTAAGTTAATATACCACAGAGATACTTGCACATCCACATTCGTTGCTGCTCTACTCATACGAGCTATAAAGTGCACTATACGACCTTTAGTGGATGAATGGGTTAAAAAAATGGTACATATATATGGTGAAAGGTTAGTCGTACAGAAAAATGAAATGATATTTGAACGAAAATGGATGGAACTGGGAATTACTACAAATAGCAATATTGCCTATCTTCTATCTAGGTGTGTGTATGCCATGCATTTAGAACGGGAACCATGAAAGAGGAAGCCAAAAATCTTAAGGAATAAGGTAGAAAAGAGAAAAGTGAGGGTAATGAAACATTTGTGATATGAAAGCAGAAAGTAGAAAGTATCTGGAGGGAGGAAGAGGATGGGCGAAAAGGGGACAGCAGAAGGGAAAGGCCCTGTATTAGAATAATGTATAAAAGCACAAATATGTGCAAATATCATAACGAGATCTGTTAGTATGCATATTAACTTAAATGGTTTAACAAATAGATTAGATAGATAGACAATAAATGCACAGATACCAAATGAAAAAAGAAAGTATGACCAACTATGTTCTAAATAACTACTACATGGAACACCAAAATAAATAATATAAAAAGAATACACTAATATTTATAATAAATGCAATTGTGTTCTTTGATAGAGCTATTATCAAATTGTCCTTATTCAGCTAAAATAAAGGATGTACAAGAATGATACAAAAGTGACCCAGAATTATAGAAAGGTTAGGGACAGATAAATAAGACACCTCGCTGGGTATCTTTTCATCTTGACTCAAGTCTACAAATGAATGAATCTGTAAATTACAAACCAGCAATTCACATATGATAGTCATATGTTGACTTTTCATTATCTTCATGGTTTGAATTAAGAGGAAAGACACATTTTAAGAATTGGCATAATATATGGTGGCACATGCCAATAAATCCCAGAATTCTGGAGGCTGAGGTGGGAGGGCCATTAGTTGGAGGATGGTCTAGGTCACACAGGGACACACCCTCTCAAAAAAATCATAAAAATAATCCATATAAACATAATCTATAGTAAATACTACTACTTAATCAGTGGAAAATAAGATTTTACAATAACCAGGGTTTTTCCACTCTTCCTCAACTCACCTATTAGAAAAAGTTTCTATAAAAATTGCACAAAATCATGAGTTAGATAATTGATTAATCTTTTTCATCTGTATGCTTTCATAAACTAAGACTCAGCATTCAAGATGAAATTCTACACTACAGGCAAGGATTTTAAAATTTTCTTTCAAGTTTATCTAAACACAATCTTGAGAGTTAGAAAACGGACTAAGACACTATGTCACATACGTCACCAGGAAGGAATTTAAGAAATTCAACTCACCACTTCTTAGGCTTTGACAGAGGTTTGTATTTGCTATATTTTACACGCCACTCGAGAACTTCTTTGCAGCGCTGACATACTCCATCATGAAGTTTTGCATTAATTTTCTAAAATCAAATAAAAATACATAAATTAAGAATCTCATCTCTAAGCCAATAAGGCAAGCCCCATAAAAAGACTCATGGGATGTTTTAAAAATAGCCTTGGATGGGCGAATGTCTCAGCAAAAGGTGCTTGCCAACAAGTCTGAGGACCTGAGTTCAATCCCCTGGACCTACATGGTAGGAGAACCAGCTCATGCAAGTTCTTATGATCTCCAGGTGCATACTATGGAGCACACACCCACCCATGCACATAAAATAAATAAAAATAATTAAAGCTAAACTTTCATCTATGTAAGATTCCATGACATAGCAGTTTGGTTCTTTAAAAGGAAATAGTTCCTAACCTGCCAACATGTTAAAGAGTTTCCAGCGTGACTCTGAGAAAGCCTTCCTCACTGGCCCTGATGTATTAGATCAACATGAGTATTAGATAAATAAGACACATGGATTTTACTGTTTGCAAAGTAAACCTATATTAAAATCTAGTAAGAGAAGCACAAGATTACTATTTCAACAATTTAAATTCTACCAACAACTCTGAATTAAACTGAAAAATGAGAATTATTAGTTTATTTGGGATAGCAGTAACTGAACAGTAAGTTGTGCCAGCGAGCAGCAGGCAGGAACTCAAATGGCATTTGTTTCTTTTTTTGTCTCCTATGTAAGGAAAATGCTTTAGAAAGGTTCCTTGGAGGCCCAGCCTTAAACAAACAAAACTCGTCCTTGGTTTTATGAGAATACAACATGAATGTAAACGTGGACAGCTAGCGAAAAAAGGACTTTATGAGGAAAGAAAACGTTTACGATTTCATTCTCAAAATGTATTTGTATAAACAGGCAAGAGTTTAAATGTACCCTTGGTCCCCTGTAATAGCTTCCTATCTATATATGACACATTCACAGGCTACAGGATTTAGGTGCTGAGAGTCTTCCCATTTATTTGACGAACGAGGAGGGCTGGTCTTGGCCCACTGTTGGAAAGGATATTTGCCATGGTAAAGGGCATTTTTATTTATTTCTTTTTTCTTTTTCCCGTTTTGTTTCCTTTGCAAAATTTCTCCAAGGGGAAAAAAGCACATCATACAAGATGCAGATTCTTTGCATGGCTATTCAATAATGAGTTAAAACACAGTATTTGGACTAGGTCAGCTGAAGCAAACAACTGGAAAGGCCTTGCTAGCCGTAAAAGCTGACAAGGGTGAAATAATCTGACAAAACTTTTATTCTAAGAGAATATATTTCAAGGGCATTTTCAACGGCCATAAAGTATGCTTTAAAGACCTATGTCTCAGCTGAACTCTCGAAGAGTACACTGTCAGTTATGAACTATATATGGGTTTATTCCTTTATTTATGACATAGCAATGGCCAATCCCAGGCAAAGCAAGCTCAACATGTCTCTATGTTCCCTGTAACTATGCTATTCCATAGAGGAGCTCCATGCCAGCACACCAAACCCCTCTTCCTCTGTACCCTGGCACTTAAGTTGCCATATACAGACTTCGAATTCATGATCTGTCAACTGTCTTATATCATCTGTTGCCTGAAATATCTTACAACTTGTATGTGTGTCATTTAACTATTATTAAGAAAACGTTAATGGCTTTGAATCAGTTACAAAGTGAAACAAGCTTTCTAACTAGGGTAAGTATTCGTAGATTACAGGAAATTTCATTACCCGCAATTGTAGTACATTAACATACACTGCTTGCCAACCAGGAAGCATTACCTGGCTTCTTGTTTATTTCTCTATACAATTTTTGACCAGTTCATCTTGATTTATAAAGCCCTGCGTAATTTGGAAACTGGTTTCCTTAGGGTGGACCAACTGCAGAACAAAACAGGTCTTTGTGGGAACTTGTTCTGAGTGATCGGTGAGGCAGCATAAATGGAACTCTTGCACAGAGTTCATGTGACCAGCTGGAACTACTACAAAATTAACTTGGGTTTTATGTATTAAGAAATGAATGAGATGACAACAAAGACTATGTTCACTTAAAAATGCATACATACAAAAAGGGGGCAATTCCAGGGGTGAGCAAAGACAGCCAGATCCTACTTCCAGGAATTGTTCCATGTTGGGCAAAGGAGACGGCAATTTTACCTTACACACTCCTATTTATGTCTAATCCTCCTTTGGCAATTTGTTTTAGTACGCCCCTCAAGGTAGAAAGTCACAGGCTATTGTGCAAATATAAATTAAAACTTGGTTTATGCTGGGTGGTGGTGAGGCATGCCTTTAATCCCAGCATGCAGGGGTAAAGGCAGGCCAATCTACAGAGTTCAAGGCTGACCTGGTCTATGGAGTGAGTTCCAGACACCCAGGGCTACACAGAGAAACCCTGTCTTGAGAAACCTAAGTAAATAAACAAATAAATAAAAGCTTGATAAAAAAAGATCAATCCATTCATCAGGCTGATTTCCAAATGTTTTGTTTGTTTTGCTGTTGTGAGACAAAGTCTTGCTATGTAGTAATATTGGCTAGTCTGGAAGCTGGTGTGCAGCCCAGGTTGGCCTTAAACTCATGGTAATCCTCCTGCATCAATGTCCTAAGTGTAGGAGTCGCAGGTATACCCCAGTGTACGTAACTTCCAGATTTTTAAATGAAAACTGCACACACCTAGAAATCAGTTACAGAAAGATGAAATGAATATTTCTTAAAAGTCAAAATAAATTTTACACATCAAAAGATACTCCTAATGGAACATGGAAAGAATGTCTTAAAAATGTCTTTGCTTATCAATCTATACCAGTGCGTTACAGTGTAATATCCCAGTTATAAAGATTCTATTGCCATCCAACAAATCTTCCATAATGGGATGCCAAAACCACAAACAGGAACTGGATGAGAATTTAATCTTGGAAGGTAGCAAGAGCAAACAAACTACAACGTGTCACATAGGTGAGCATTTCCTGAGCTACAAAGTATCACTTAACAGAAAGAAGATACCATTTGGAAGAATAAAGGAATTTAAAACAACTAGTAATTTTTCTTAGGCTGTTTTTGGTCTGAGGTAATTTTTTCAACACTGCTGAAACCAAAACAACTGCAGATGGCATATTTCATTTCTCTTAATTGAAAAATAAAATTATTAAAGGAAAATATCTATTCCAACTGCTGCCAACAGGGATCACCAGAGAAGGGCCTGATAAGTAAGGAGTTCGACTCTTAGATAGCAACATTACTGCTACTCTGGAAACAGGAACATTTTATGTTAATTATATTTAAAGTACCCTGTGTGTGAGAGAGACAGACAGAGAGAAAGAGGGAGAGCAGGAGAGAGGGAAAGAGGGTAAGTTTGTGTGCTCACTTCGGTATATGGGAGTGACATCCTGACTGTGTTATTCATATAGGCGTGGCCTCAGGCCTATGAAGGAATGGCAGAGCCTTCTCCCTGGGGTGAGGATGAAGCACGAGAAAGTCTTCCTCTGTCATAGGTCTGTAAAGAAGGCCCTGAACATCACAAGACTGTCTTGAAGAAATATTATCAACTGAGCCCTTCTATCATGAAATGGGTCAAATCTGCACAAAAGTTGAAATAATTTGATGTGGTGGCTCATGCCTATGATCCAACACTGAGGACACTGAGGCAAAAATGGCCATGAGTTTAAAGCCAGCTAGATTACAAATTGAGACTGCCCCCAAAATATGTGTATATGTACATGTATATATATGTACATAGGTATATTTATACATCTAGCAACAGTACAATGCCTAAAGACAATCACAGAGCTTGTCCTTGCCTTCTTATCTGTGTATACACTTGCAGGAAGTTACAGACACAAAAGCATTTCCCCTCTTACTACTCATCATATTCTAGAAACAAAGGCTCTAATATCACATGCTATTATGACACTAAAAAAATCATAAAAAACAGTCCCCTAACATTATGAATGTGGACAACCTATACTGAAATTCCCTCAACTGCTCCCAGACTTTCAGACCTGTCTCCATATACAGGTCAAGATTACACAGTATATTCTGAAAAATTGCAGAATATCCTGATGTGGGATTCCCTTCTGTATGCTGTGAACACCACTGGTCAATAAAGAAACTGTCTTAGGTCTGTGATAGGGTAGAGTAGAGGTAGGCAAGGAAAACTAAACTGAATGCTGGGAGAAAGGAGGCGAAATCAGAGAGAAGCCATGGCCACTAGTAGGCCCCGAGCTTCGTGGTAAAATATAAAATACTGGAAATGGGTTAATATTAGATATAAGAGCTAGCTAGCAATACACTTAAGTGACTGTCCAAGCAGTGATTTAAATAATACAGTTTCTGTGAAATTATTTTGGAAGTCTGGGCGACTGGGAAATGAACAAGTGGCCTCCTTACAAGAATATCCCACATTTAGGATTTGTCTAATGGCTTCTTCACATTGTAATTTAGCATCCCACCCTCTCCAGGAACAGTAACTTTACTTTTGAACCTGTGGGTTTTCCAGAATATAGCACAAATAAAATGACACAGCCACTTGAGGGGCTTTCCTCGCTCTGATGTACCTGGCAGTGTCCTGCTGTACTATAGTTTACTTATCACTGAAGGATACCTTCAGTTTTGTGTTATTTGGGGTGTTAACCTTCATATAAGGTTTTATTTAGACATGTTTTTATTTCTCTTGGCCTGGGACCTCTATTTTTCCTTTGTACGATAACTTGGTTACTAACAATTTTTCAAAGTAACCACATGTTTTATAGTCCCCAAAGTCTGAAGACCCAGTTTTCCTAAATGTCTTTCAGAACTTGCAACTGTAAAATGTTTCATCTGCAAAGGTGTGCAGCGCTCTCACTGTGGATTGAATTTGCATTTCTCTAACATCTCAGAGCTGCGCATCTTTTCTGCAATGCATCCTCTTTTTGAAGCATCTGTTTAGCCATTTGCCCAGTTTTCTTTTATCAGATTCTTCATTTTCTGTACTTATTCTGAATATCAGCCCTTTATCAGATAAATATATTTGAAAACATATTCTACACAACCCGAACTTTTATTTTTATTACTCCCATTTTCTTAGGTTTTTAAATTTTAATGAAGAGCAAGCCATCAAGTATGTCTCTTATGAATTATAGTCTCTAAAGTCTAAGAGACTTTTGTTGAACAATAACAAAAATCTCCATTTGTTTTCTTCAAGACATTCAGCAATTTTAACTTTTATGCTTAGTCAGTTAATTTTGTACATAGCACAGGATACTAAAAAGGTTCTTTTCCAATTATACATAATGCCCAATTGTTCTAGCACCAGTGAACTGCCTCTGTATTTGCATTAAAAAATTAAGTACATATGGGCATTTTCTGCACTCCATCCTGTCATTAATATGTGTGGCCATTTGTTCTCCAATACCTCATCATGGTTATGGCAACTTTATAGTAAGTTCTGAAATCAGTACCCTGAGTGCTCCAATTTTGTTCTTTGTCGAAATTGCTCAACTATTACAATTTCTTTCAATTATCTGTTTAAATTTGAGAATCTGTTCATTGATTTTTAACTACAAAAAAAGCCTGCTATAGTTTCAACTGCAATCACACTGAAAATATAAGTCAATTTGGGGGAGAACTGGCAGCTTAAAAATATTGAATTTTCTCTTAAGACAATTTTCACATTCATTTATTTTGTGTAGTGAGTGAGGGAAGGATGGGTGTGTGCCATGGCACACATTTGGAGGTGAGAGAACAACGTTTGAATAGTTCCTCTTCATTCACCACGTGGGCCCCACGTACTGAATTCAACTTGTCACACTTAGGGGCAGATGCCTTTGCTTGCTGAGCCACCTCATCAGCCGAGGATTGGATTTCATAATACATAAATACTGCATACCTGGAATAAACCACAGTTTGTTGTGATATGTTATCTTTTTAATTCACTGGTTTCACACTGCTAACATTTGTGGGAGATTACTGTTATGTCATAAGGGATATCCATAGTTAAATATGTTTTCTTTTAATAATAATTTTTCTTGGTTCTGGTGTCTAGCTTAAGTTACTAGGAAACTCATATACTAGTTGAAAAGATTAAAACAGGTTTATATACCACAAAATACTACATTTAAAAAAATCCTATAGAGAATACATTCAAATTCATAATTTTAAATGTTTATACAAAAAGGTTCAGTCATACATACTTCCACCACCCTCAATAATTTGTATTAACTAAAGAAACTCCTCATGGTATAGCTTTCCCTAACTTGATTATACTTAGATACATTTAAAATTATTATTATTATTCTTTATTTTTTTGGTTTTTTGTTTCCCTATGTAGCCCTGGCTTTTCTGGAATACACTCTGTATATCAGGCTGACCTCTAACTTAGAAATCTGCTTGCTTCTGCCTCCCGAGTGCTTAAATTAAAGGTGTGAGCCAACACTACCTGGCAGGACTCAACTTTTTATGGAAATAAATGAATAGCACAGGGAGAAAAATACTCAAATGTCACAGAGAAGTATTTCATAACCTTCAAATGCTTCTGTCTCTGCTAATTCTCCATCAATATTTTTGTTATATATTAGCAACAGTATATACTTCTGTATGATTTCTTATGGCTAGCATTACTTTATAGGTGAAAATAATTTTATTAATCATATTTAGATTAAGACAGTATATATATATATAACACACATACCTATGGTCACAAAAAATGTATGCTCATTTATGTACAACATAATCAATTCAGAACACCAAGAATCAGTTTTACTCAAACATCGGAAAAAGTGCTTGCTACAAAAGCATGGGGACCAGAGAGGGATCCCTAGTACCACGTAAAAAGCTAGGCCTGGGGCTTACAACTGCAACCCCATACTGGATGCACAGACAAGTGGATCTTAGGGTCTCACTAGTTAGACAGTCTAGCCAATCAAGCTCCAAGTTCAGTGACAAACACTGTCTCAATAATATAATAACAGTGTGAAAAATGACAGAGGAAGAAGACACATGGCTTTGACCTCTAACCTGCACATGTACACACCCATGAGTACAAAACATACTCACTATTAGTTTGTGGGGTTTGATGTGTGATTTAAGTTTTGGTAATGTTTCTTTCACATATGTGGGTACTCTTGTATTAGGGGTACAGATGTTCAGGATTGAGACTTCATCTTGATGAATTGTTCCTGTTATGAGAATATAGTGTCCTTCTTCATCTCTTCTGACCGATTTTAGTTTGAAAACAATTTTGTTAGATATTAGGATAGAAATCAATTTTGTTAGATATAGGATAAGAAACCACTTGTGTCTTAGGTCCATTTGATTGGAAAACCTATTCCCAACCCTTTACTCCGAGGTAGTGTCTGTCTTTGATGTTGAGGTGTGTTTCTTGTATAAGCAGAAGACTGGATCTTGATTTTGTATCCATTCTCTTAACCTGTGTCCACTGATATTAAGTGATATTAATGACCAGTGGTTGTTAATTCCAGTTATTTTTCGGTAGTAGTGTTTGTGTGGTTCCCTTCTTTGGGTTATGCTGGTAGGGGGTTATGAGATGCCTGTGTTTTTGTGGGTGCAGTTAGATTCCTTAGGTTGGGGTTTTCCTTCTAGTACTTTCTGTAAGGATGGGTTAGCAGATATGAATTGTTTAAATCTGCTTTTGTCATGGAATATTTTGTTTTTTCCATCAATGGTAAATGAAAGCTTTGCTGGGTATAGTAGTCTTGGCTTGCATCCATGGTCTCTTAGTATCTGCAGCACATCTATCCAGGACCTTCTG